>JAOBBC010278348.1:0-13801 GCA_025388495.1 Curcuma longa | reverse complement strand
AATATGATCTAAAATAAGTTCCTACTCGCAATATGTGTTAATATTCAATAGTTACACAACGAGAGGGTCAAAATATCGAGTTTTAGAGCCAAAATAAACTACAAAAATGAGTGTTATCAATGATCCATTCGATCTGACGCTTCAAATCGAGTCTCATCACCAACGGTCAGATCACGACTCTTCGCGATCCAACGTTCTAGATCGCATCACATCTGATCCATTACATCTCTTTGGTCAACGGTTGTCATGTGAGTCTGACACGTCACCCGGATGTCACGTGTTGGGATCGTCCCGGTGCAATGCGTGTGTTTACACGTTTCAAAAATGTGCACAGCAGAAATAAATAAATAATTAAAGCTAATTATCATCACACACGCATGCATAAACAGGAAATAAACAGCGTACAAGACATGATAGAAAATTAAAATTTATAAAAAACTAAATAATTCTGCACGTACCTTTCCGATGATGTTTGAGCATGATTGGTATCAATCGAGCGGTCCTCGTCGAAGTCCCACCTATACTAGTGATCCACGTCAAGCTCTCGTTCGGATGGCTTTGGAAGCCATAAGTCGCGTCATCGTCTTCAATACTAGCCGATGATCGATAACGATCGATTCGAGAGAAACCTTATTCCAGAAATCACGCAATAACGTTTGTCACGATCGTTCCGGGGCTTTCTAACTATCACCAAGAATCGTATTCTTGGTGTAGCTTTCGGTGATCAACCTTTGATCTCAAATTTAGGACAAATTGTCAGAACCTTTCCGACGTTGATGGAAAATTCCCCGGAAACTTCACAAGCTCCCGGGATGTTGACAAACGATCGTCAGATGATCGAGGTTGATCGAGCACGATTAGATAACTCTTCGTAAGAGTTATCAACAATGTTTCTTTTCCGACAACAATTATTCTTGATGAATATTTCACCGTCCAACGGCAACCCTTCACAAGAGCATCGATGGCTGAAAACAAACTCTAGCCGAAATCATATTCACGATCAAGAGAATAGGAGGAAGAACTTGCGCTCAACCCAATTGGCTTCTTTATGGAAAATAAGAACAAGTTTATTCTTCTTTTCCCTCACAGCCAAAACAGAGGATGGTTTGGCTTCTTTTCATGTGGGTCGGCGACGAGCGGCGATCTTTGCTTCTTCTCCTTCTCTGTGGCCGAACAACGACGGTGATGTTGCAAGGGAGAGACGAAGGGTTGGCAGCGGACAGGATCTCCGGTTCGGTGACACCCTCGCACAAACAGGAGTAGTGAACGACAACCCAACACGGGAAGAAGGAGGAGCTAATCGCGGTTGGCTAGGGCTTTTCCTTCCTTCCCTCTCCTCACCATCGGCTCTCTAGGGTTTAGGCACTCAACCCCTTGCTTCTCCGGCGACTTGGTAAGCAGAGGACATGGCGGCACGTCGCGTGCAAGGAGAAGAACAAGGCGCCATGAGACGGGGAGAGAGATTGCGATTAGGGCATTGGCCTACTCACCTCGCGTCCACGGCTGGCGAAGGTGGCTCTCCGATCTGGCGACGCTCGCGCTGACTAGGAAAGAGGGGACAGCGGCGCACACGGGAGCAGAGAGGAAACCCTGTTCAGACTCTATTTTTATCTTGATCTCACACCCGAGAGAAACTACAGTAGTGGTGGGCAGGGTGAAGCCAAACCAGGAACAAATTAGGGTTTAAGTTGGATTTGGTTTAGACTGCTACTGTAGCAAACCGGTACTGTAGCAAACCAGGTTTATTCTTGATTCAATAACCAAACGATCTCTGATTTGATCCAAATTAGTTTTGTTCAATTCATCTTCATAAGATGAAACTTCTTATCGCATCCGTTCTGCCAAAATCTCTTCTATCATGAACCAAATTAAGTTGGTTTAATTTTGGTTCAAAACTAAATCGTTTGGTTCACTGACCAAACGACCTCTGATTTAAACGAAATCAGTTTCGTTCATTTCGTCTTCGTAAGACGAATTTCATCATATTGTCCTTTGTTTGATCCAACCAAACTTTATTTCTCTCATTCTGAGAATCTAATTCTCAAACTTATTTTAAGTCTTTCGGAGAACTTGTAGTGCGTGTAATCCAATAGGTTCCCGGTTATGTTGGTCGTCCATAATTAACCATTAATTACGGAATGATCATGAATGACACCTAGTAATACATCATGATCCCCAATTGATCAAAAAATCAACGATTGATTCCAAAACATCTTCTAAACCCTTCAGCTGTTCCAATTAACCGTGCCTCATTTTTTTCACTATCTTATACCCGCTTGGTTCAGGACATGGTCTATGTGTCGATCCCCACTAAGCTGACTACGTCACACCTAGCCCAAGCTGCTTTCTTATTTTTTGGATTCAAGTTACTTGTACATATGTCCAAAAGTACCGTACTTTTAACATATAATATTTTGGCCAAAGAATTTTAGTAACAATCCTAACAAGCGACCACAGGATATACGTCTCCTTTTTCAAGGAGCGATGAATCCTCTGTGGGCTATTCAAACACCTTCGGACACTTCGACTTATACCCAATCATCTCGGGTCCACACCTCCTCGGAGATGCTTGCTTAAGATGTCAAAGTATAAGCCTTCATGACCAAGATGACTTGAATATCGCAAGTCAAAGGAAACTCGCACTTAAGTTGCACTAAGATCTTCATTGACATATATATATAGAGCCATATGAAGTCTCAAGGCCGGTTACTCCAATGAACTAGTTACCTTTAACTAGCATCCACGTTTAACTCTCAACATCCAATGTCTCCAGCAGTGAGATCGGCTGCTTGGTTAACCAAGGAGTGCTAGTCTCGACAGAATCGATGACGTTTGTGCTCATCAATTCCTTGAGTAGAGATAATTTCAATACATTCATAATTGCACATATAGAGATGCTCACGATTTGTGATCCTATCATAAATTCTCTCATGCTATGAATCGTATTGCGGGCATTCAGTATTTGAGTTTAAGATCCAATCAAACGCATAGGAAATGTGCACTCAAATAGTGAATTGCTATTTATCCAATAAAACGTATAACCGTAACGTGATTGTCATAGGATACCTCTCAAATCTAACACCACTTAGGCACCGCCACGTCATCTGGAGCATAAATTTAAATTCCTCGCAACGACACGTATGTGGAAGTACAAAGTGCACCAACAAAGCGCCCACTGCGTGCGTGGTGGGTCGTGGGCTCACAGGTGCGAGCACCTGCTCGCCTGTGAGAAAAAAGCACATGAGCTTTTGTGTTAACTCCATTAACACAACAACATTAATAAGGAAGGGAAGCCCATTGAATTTTTTTGATGTGGGACTATTCCTCATGCACTTTCTTATATAACATTAATTAACAATTAATACACTTCCTTATATAACATTAATTAACAATTAATGTTATATATTCTGTTCTGACTTTGAATAATTAATTTTTCATTAACCCTTAATCGGTTTTGAGCAAATTAATAGTCCAAATCTATCTACACGAAACATATATTTTGATTTTGAAGTCAATTTCAACTTTCATTGATTGATGGCACCATAATTTTTTCACAAAACCGTATTAGTCCTTTAAGGCCCCAATATCCAACAACAGCAACCCTATAAAAGAGGATTTCAAGAAAATTTGAAGTTGTCAATTCTTAAGAGTTTGGAGACACAGTATTGTTGTATTTTCTACCATCAAAAAATAATCCAAAGTAACAAAAAAACATTCAAAGAAAAGTTTTCATTTGTATAATTATTTTACTTTCATTTGTATTTGTATTTTTTTTGTTGTGTGTTTCTTTGTAAAAACATGATTGTAAGAGGCTTCTTCACCTTTGAAAAGTATCTGAGAAGAAGAAGATTTAGTTGTAATAGTTCACTAGGACTAGACCTTAGATGTAGCAATCTTAAGAGTATGTATGTTGTGGTGCGTCGATTCAATTCAAGTTTCCGCAGCATAATCTATTGACATGAGAAGAGTTATTCACCCTTCTCTAGCTCACATCGGTCCCAACAATCTTGACCTACTTGAATTTTACATTCATGCCAAGTGTCTGATCCATTATGATCCACTGGACTTCACTTTTGTCAACTCTTTGTTGAACTTCTATTCATCAAGTGTCCAATCTTTCATAATCCACTTGAACTTCACCTCTCATATCAAGTATCTGGTCCTCCATGATCCACTTGGGCATTACCCTTGTCAACTCCTTATTGGTCTTCCAATCGTCTAGTGTCCGATATATTAACAATAACCCACTCGGACTTTTCCACTATCAAATATCCGGTCAATCTTGACCTACTTAACTTTTCACTTAGCCATCAAACATCGACACCCACAATAATCTTATGCAATCTTAACTTAAGATCGATTGTACCAATAATTTTCCTCTCCAATAATCTCCCCTTTTATTTAACGTCTCACTCAACCGTCAAACATATTGATCAACTGTCAAGTATTCAATCAATCTTGACTTATTTGACATATCACTCAATCTCAATTATATTTATTAAATATTGAAACTTAATTCAAGCTTAGTCAATCTTGACCATATATCAATTATAACAACAAAATGCTTTCAAAGTATTACATTCAAGCTAGGTATATCAAAAACTTTGATTCACTAACTTGAGAGAAAGTGTTAAAATATTTAATAAATTTTTAAAAAATATAAGAAAATATAATAGTGTAGGGTTCTTTATTAATTTTGAAAGTCAATTTAATTTTTAGATAAATCAGTTTAATTTTATTAAAAATATATTAGAAACAATAAGTCATATCATTAATATATAAAAGTGGTTAAGATCTAGTATATTAGTTGCCTTAACAACATGAAAATTAATTTTTTTTATTTTCAATACTTTTTTAAAGTAAAATGGAAGACCTTTGAGCTAGATATTTTCCTTGTATAAGAATTTTATTTTATTTTTATAAAAAAAATTCTCTCTATGTTCTCCACTCTCACAAATTGTCCTCCATGAATATGATCGAGTTACCCTTCTTTGTTGCCTCTGGGGCATAGCTGAATTGGTTACAATGGAGTAGAGTTGCAGAAGAGGACAAAGGTTCGAATCTCGATGAAGTCAAGATAATACTCTCCTCCGTTGTGGCCTACTATAGTTTCTCGATTTACCTCCTCACATATGATCGTGGGACCGACCATTTGGGGTCACTAGAGTGACAAATTCTACCTTTATTGTAGAAGAGTTATCCTTCTTTGTTAGCTATAATAGAAATGCCCAGGTGAATAAAAAACAAATCAATAATACTCATGAAAATGTGTTTAAAAATCATAACTAGAAGGGGCATTTGACAATACTAAGAAATTTACCCTTTTTTGTACTCGAAGAATTGTTTACCTTTATGAAGGCCTCGAAGCCTAAGCATGAACAAAGAGAATAAACCAGAAAGACCAATATCAATGAGATTTTTGACGTCATTGTATAGATTAGAGACACCTTTCTCTAGTTATTACAAATAGTGTGTCCCCGGGGCAATGGTGCAACGGTAGCACATCCGGGTTGTGACCCAGGGACCCGCGGTTCGATCCCCAGCTACGGCGTATTTATAAGAATTTTATTTCAAATGGGGAACACAATCAAAGGATGTTGGGCATCTGGATTGGCCGCCGTATGCGCTTCCCGATTTACCCTGGTGGTCGGTGGGAAACTTTCGTGGGACCAGGCCGACCACCCCCAGGGATTGAGTCCATGAGACTGACTGGGATTTATCATTTTTTTTTTTACAAATAGTGTCAACTATAATAGAAAATATGCTACTCCTCTTAACAATTGACATGTTTGGTCAAGCAACTTAGGAGCTTTTAGTGATTGAGATGGAAATAACAATAAAGGAAATCAAACATCTTCAGCTCAGGCAGAGACGGATCTAAGATAGAATTGTTCTGTGTCCAAAAAAATTTTACATAGGTATTTTATAGTCTATAATTTGGTACCAAGGAGAATATGATGTGTTCTTTTTTTGTTCTTTGTTCATTTTATTTTGACGTTTAGTCCACCCCTTCCACACTCAAAGACTAGTCCATTTTTAATTACTAGATCCGTCCCAACTTAGGTATTTTATCCCACCCACGCCTCAAACAACCTCTAAGCACCTCAAATTATTAGCAGTAACATAGTTTAGTTCACCTTCTAAGTATGTATTATTGGTACAATTGATCTCTGATCAAGATTGATCAGGTTGACCAAGCTCGATTGAACAAGTTCAGTGTGACTCGAGTTTGAGTTTCGATGTTTGATTAATATATTAGTTGACAAAAGGAAAGTCCAAGTGAGTTATGGTTGATCAAATATTTGGTGATCGAAAGTCCAACAGAGAGTTGACATAAGACGTAAAGTCTTGGCAGGTCACGGTTGACTGGATGCTAGGCAATAAAAAAATCTCGACAGATCAAAGTTGATCGGATGTAAGGCAACGATAAAGTCCGGCAAGTCAAGGTTGATCGAATGCTAAACAACAAGAAGTCTCGACAGATCAAAGTTGACCAGATGCTCAGCAAAGAAAATCCTGCTAAGTTAAAGTCAATTGGATACTAGCAAGATTAGTCAATTGATCCATGGTAAAATTGAAATATGAGTATTAGTCAATTGATAAGGAGTATCAATCGACTGATGGACTCCAAACCTTGAAATTGAGGTTCGAGATCTTTTTTTAAGGTTTGTTACAGTAATTGTGAACAATAATTTACTATAGTACTTTTGAATAGTAATTTGCTACGATAATAGTTGACTAATTAGTTGGATTAGTTTACTAATGCACTATGGCAGCGAATAGAATCTTCAAAAATTGATTAAAAAATTTGACTTATCATAATCAGTTGACTAATAAAGTGTATCAATCAACGGATGTCACTGTTCAAGCAAACAAAGAGTTCAGAACTCGACTACAGGATTCGACTGATTAGGCAACAATCGATTGATGGTAATAAGCAGTCGACTAATGCCATTGTTCAAGCAAACAACATGTTCAAAACTCGACTGTAGGATTTGATTGAGTATGCAATAAATAACTGATGGTAATGGGTAGTCGACTAATGTTAAGGTGGATAGAATAGTTGAACTAACTGGTCAGAGTAACGTTCGAATCTACAGTTGATCAATCGACTGATGGGTAAGATCAATCAACTGCTAGGCGGAAATATGCCCAAATAACAACCCTATAAAAGAAGATTTTGAGGTGTTTTGAAGTAGTCGATTTTTGAAGGTTTAGAGATAAAATGTTGCTGCATTTCCTACCATTAAGAGGCAATACAATATAACAAAGGAGCAAACAAATCAAAGTTTCACTTGTAAAGTTATTTTCACTTTCGTTTGTATTTGTGTTGTGTTTTGTGTTGTATTGCTTTATAACAATAGGTGTTGTAAGAGATTTTTCTGACTTCGGAAGGTATCCGAGAAGGAGAAGATTTACTGGTGGTAGATCGTGTAGGATCGTTTAGAGCTCTAGAGGGGGTGAATAGTGCGCTTCACTTTTTCACTTATTTTTAAAAACTTTGAGTACGCAATGGAAAATAAGAAACACACAACTATAAAATGATGACAAGTTTATTTTTACTTGGTTCACAGCATCTGGTTGTTATTCCAAGGCCCGCAATCCTTAACTACTTTTGATGGGCAATCTACTAAAAGACTCTTTCTCACAACAACAAAGAGTCTCATTTTTTACAATGAGAGAAATGGTAACACGTTTATCATTCCTAGAAAATGAACGCATAAAAAGATGAAATAAAATTTGAGCTACTTGTTACCGACTATAAATGAGAACTTGAGCGTGATGTCAAAGTAACATCTTGGCATCGCAGCAATGTCTCAGGAGCTTAAAGCATGTGAATAGTGATTGTAAAATTATTGTAAATTGGAGTTTGAAAGCTCTGTTCATGACTGCTTTTATTGAGAAATCTGGGCATTTGGATCTGCTTCCAGCCGCCCACATGTGGGCTATCCAATCCGCTGTAATCACTGACTTAGCATTTTCAAGTGTCGAGATCCCTTCGGAGCGATTGAAATACTGACATGGCTATTGTTGGATCAACCTTAACTATGTTGCGTCTTATCCTTCTCTAGGCGCTTGGATCCTTTTCGAGCATCTGGAAGCTAAGGTGTCTCGGCCAATCAGGATTTGTCACCTCACCTACCTTACTGGCTCGAAGAATCATTATTCGGGTACCCAAATCTGATATAGGTGTCTGGACCGTCTAGGCACTCGAACCAAATAGGGGCGCTCAGAATCTAATTTTTTAGATTCTCACTTTCCTACATCACAGAGTCAACATAATATAAATACAATACAAGATATTAAGTTTACAACTGTCTGGTCTTCACTTTGAGTTTCTAGTGAAACCCTAAGTCAGACCAACGTCCACTATTCACATTCTCACCTACTCCTCTCATGAGAGTTATTTTTTTCCAAACATCTGGTCCTCTAGACATGTTTAGACTTCCCGCTTGGCATCCAATCCTTTGACCCCAGGAATTCATTTCGATGTTTGATCCTCGTTGACCCATCAATCTATTAGACGTCTGGTCCACTAACCCACCTACACTTTCCGCCTAGTATCCTTGATATACTAAGACTTCTTTCCCAGTCTCAATGACTAAGACTTCTTGCCTAGCCTCCAACTAGAGCTTGCCTTGCCTAGCCTCCAACTAGGACTTTCTTGTGTTACCTGCACATTTAAATTAGCTCGTCAGTGCACAACACAATCTTAACTTGAACTTTTTGCCATAATCAAAACACAGGTTTGATTATCTAGTGCTCGCTGTACCAATAGATCGCTAAAGGTAGGCCTTGGAGTAGTCACCTTGGGAGGTGGTAAACTAAATAAATCTTGGTGTTATACATATGACATCAATTTGGTTTGAAGTTTCCGCGGTGCAAAATCTATTGATGTGATCCAAGTTATTCACCCCCTCCTCTAACTTGCAAGTATTGATGCAATCATACCCAAATATTATAATTTTGATGTTTGACGTCATTCAAGTTAGAGAAAAATAAAAAGAGATCTCACTTGTGTATCAAGTATGCAGGAAGTTCTTATAGGTCAGAAGGTCAGATGCAAGGCAAGTGAAGTCCAAGAAGGTCACAGACTGGATTCTTAGTAAGAGGAAGCACTTGTAGGTCTACCTACAGAATTAATTAGGAATATCTAAATTATCCATATATATATATATATATAATTTAGTTCACCTCATGTTAGGGCCTTGTGAGCTAGAAGGGGGTTGAATACCTCAAATCACTTAGTCTTGAACTAAAGCAATGAACTTTTCAGCAAACCAGCCACGCCACATACACAACGCTAACTCAGAAGATTTTACTTGGTATTTGCCTCTTGAGGTGACTAATCTAAGGATCCACTCTCATCTCATCACTTTCACTAAACTTTCTCTTTTTTGGACAAACCCTGAAAGCGAAGAAACCTTTTTACAGTAGAATTACAATAACTTGCAAAAGAAGGTAGAAAATACAAAAAAAGAAGAAAAGAAATTTTACAATGATCTTGAGAGTTTTGCTTCTTCTTCTTCTAGAGAGATTGCTCTAAGTTATGTAGTTGAATATCAGATGTCTTCTTCAGCACTTGAGCAAGAAATCTTGGAGCAAAATCGCATGAACAATATCAAGCAATGGCTAACTTTCATCATTTAAACCTACTCAACTTTTCTTCAGTCGATTAATTTCTTATATCAGTTGACTGATTTGGTTAGCGACCAAATAATAGCTTTTGAACCTTTAGAAATGGTATTTGATTTTGTCAATTTTCAAATATCAATCAAATTGATTCATTTACTAGTCGACTGATACGGATTATTAAGTCACTAGTCGAATCGATTCTCTTCTATTTGCTTCCAAAACAGAATCAGTCGACTGATATATGAATCAATTGGATCGATTCTCTTTTATTTGCCTCTGAAACCGAATCAGTCGACTGATGTAATGAATCAGTCGAATCAATTCTCTTCTGTTTGCTTCCGAAATAGAATCAGTCGACTAATATCCCTTATCAATCAAATCGATTCTCTTCTGTTCACCTTCGAAATAGAATCACTTGACTGATATAATGAATCAGTCAAATAAATTCTTTTTTGCTTCTGAAACAAAATCAGTTAACTGATATTCCTTATCAGTCGACTGATATTCCTTATCAGTCGAATTGATCCTCTTCTGTTTGCCTCCGAAATAAAATCAGTTGACTGATATCTCTTATCAGTCGAATTGATTCTCAAATTAATCTGACTGATATGGTAATCAGTCGACTGATATGTATAATCAAGGCCAAACAACAGTATCAGTTGATTGATTATTCACTTCTAGTCGACTGGTATCAATATCAGCTGATAGATATCATGATCAATCGACTAATGGGAGTTTTATTGGTTATTTTAAATGACTGAATTCATCTAAATTACCTCCCGCACATCTTATCCATGATACACTCAATTTATCTGCTCTTGTCAAGAATCTGGTCATCGACCTTTTTGAACTTTACTTGCCTCATATCCAGTCTTCTGACCTGTAAGAACTTTTTTCGCCAAGAGTTCGCTTCTCAATTTTCTTGAACTTCTCTTTGCCTCACATTCAACTTTCTTACTTATAAGGACTTTCCTGCACACTTAATACACAAGTGAGATTTTTCATAATTTGCTTTAAGCTTTACTGATGTCAACCATCAAAACTATAGCTCATGGGCACGATTACATCAACAATCTCCTCCTTTTGATATTTGACAATACTAAAGCTTAGAGCACAAATCTGCCCCTTTGACAAATATTAAAATTGTATGACAACATGATAATGGAAACAAGAAAACACATCGAGGGTCACCTCCTCCTATAACATGGCATGCATAATATATAAGAGGAAGAAACACCCACATAGAACACACATGTCAAACAAGACAAAGAAAGTGAAACTCTCCCCCATAGGCCATGCGAACATAGATATGACATACAAGCACACAAGACAACACAGACAAACATCAAAAAAAGAAACTCAGATATAAAGGAAAAATCAAAAATATCACATTCATACAAAAGTTTCTCGTAAGATATAGGCAAAAGTGGGAGCACTCAGAAGGTGTTAAGTCAACCCATAAGATGTAAATGTGCATATATCGATACAAACATCACCGGATGAAAAGTCTAATCTAAGCCCATAAGATGATCCGTTGATGACTCATCATCGTCAGGGGCCTTTGGTACTAGCAAGGGTGGTGCTCCCTCAACCTCCTCACCACCAAGTTCGTCGGTGTGATCATCATGGTCTTCGTCCCATTCCATGGTATGAAGGCCCTCCCTCATCCCGACTAGGGAGAAGTTGCATAGTCCAATCCGATCATAGCCAGTCAAAGGTTTAATGTTGGCCTTGTCCCTAATCACATCAATGTCCAACGATGCAAGCTATATAGTAATGATATGAGGGAAAGACATGTGTATCTTTTCTGAATGGGTTTTGTATAATGCACAATGCAATGAAACATGTTAAGACTAACATTTACATCTAATATATGATGAAATGCATATAAGAGGAATAGATGACTTAGGTTCACCGAAGCTAGAGCATGAGTAACAATAGGTAAGATACATCCGACAATAATCTTATAAAGGATATTATCGGGAGCTAAAAGATCTTGAGCAAAGAAAATTCTCTTATTCAATGGCCTTATTTAATGGAAAAAGTGCTCGAACATGTGATCTATGATCAAATGAGCAAAAGGCTCTAGAAGGGGCTCTCTAAGATTTGGATAAAATACAAAATCATTATCGGTTGGACGATAACCCCAAAAAGGAACGCAAGATAGTTTGAGTGAAATCAAGATCACATTTGGCTACACGAGTTTTATACATGGGGGACCATCACTAACACAATGAAAATTGTCATAGAACTCGGCTACCAAGTTTAAATGCATAGGAGTATTACAAAACATGATGATTTCTAAATGATAATGTGTGATAATGTCTAAAATATCTAGACACTGTTCACGAAAAAATTTATCATGCAAGTACCAAGTAGGAATGATTTTGAAAGAGCTAGGTCACTCACTAAGGCCCTTACCCTTAGATGAGGTTCTAGAAGGGCCTTGACTAGCCTCAACAAGTCTATTGTTATTCCTATATGTATGCATAAATGCATCAACAATAACGGATTAGAGATAATCAACATGACATTTTTGAATTTGATACAAGGATTAGGATTTTACATAGGGCCCATTTTCGTGTAGAATCGGAGTTGGAAGGTTGGATTGATGCCATTAGGAGAATGAGAGCGTAGCCCTAAATGAATACAAATTAGGATTAAATCCTATGACAGCTGAATCATTTTTGATAAGGAGTCAAGCAACCGATGATATGAATTTGGGTTTATCAAGATGACTTTGCTTATATGATTTGCCGGAGGTTGTAAGTGCGTAGGTGGCTGGAGCACTAGTTGTCGGATGAGACATAGAGGAACGGTGTTGGAGCGTGGCCAGAAGGAGAACAGTGGCAAGGTGAGAATAGTCAACTCGATATCGCAGCGAGGAGGGTCGCAAGTTAGGGTTTTAGGATGAATCATGATGGGAAAATTTTTGATTGGGTTTTAAAACCCACGTTGGATTTCCAAATTAGTTGACTGGATTCTCTTCTAAGTCACGTTAGTCAATTGTGTGTAGCAAACCAGTCGACTGGTATCAATTTCAGTCAAATCAATTCACTTTTGTGTTGAAAGTTTTAGCAAAATAGTTGGCTGGTATTGATTTCAATCGAATCAATTTGGTTTTGTGATCAAGGTTTTAGCCAATAAGTCAATTGATGTATAAAATCGATCGACTGGATTCCTTTATGAGTCATGTTAGTCGACTGGTATTTATTTCAGTCGAATCAATTTGCTTCTGTATCAAATTTTTGAGCTATCAGTCGACTGATATTCTAAATCAGTTGATTAAATGTCTAAATATCTATTGTGCCATATAAAATCTAGGGTTTTTATCGTCAAGGTTAAAATATATGTGCTTAGTGACGTATGATTGGGTTGTGAGTCCTATTAAGGATATAGGTTTGATTAATTTTCATTGGAATGTTTAACTATGATCTTTGGATCAAATACACATTAATTTTGCATCGGTCTTCCTCATGATTGGTTTAATGAATGATTCCTTAAAGTTTTCACCATTAGCTCAAAGTAATGCATCATAACAAGCATTATAAACCAAATAGTTGATCCTAGCATCTCATCTCATCTATGTTTCATAATACACAAGCAAGGTATTTCTTAAGTGTTTGAGAGATGTATATGAGTGAGGTGATCATGGAGGATTGGTTGTTTAAACTAATAAACACATTTTTAATTCTTGTCTTAAATAGCTAAATTTGGATTCGGAAAGTGATTTAGTAAAAATATCAATTAAGTTTGATTTTGATTCAATATAATTAAGTACAATATCACCTTTAGTTATATGATCTCCTATGAAATAATGTTTCATTTCCATGTGTTTCGTTCTTGGATGATGAACTGAATTTTTAGTCAAATTTATAGTACTTACATATCACAAAGGACTTGGATATGTCTGTAAATAAGTCCATAGTCCTTTAAAGTGTAAGTCATCCATAACAATTGTGACACACATTCTCTCATAGCTATATATTCAACCTTGATTGTTGAGAGTGCTACACAATATTTTTTTTACTTGTCCAACTCACTAAGGAAGATCCAAGAAATTGGCATCCTTCACTAGTGTGTTTATACACTACAACAAAAATTGTATGTTGGGGCGCTCAAAAAGTGCCTCAATAGATTTATGTTGTGACACTTTGATTTGTTG
>JAOBBC010278062.1:0-13804 GCA_025388495.1 Curcuma longa | reverse complement strand
ATAGACACCCCTTTTGTAAAAATCATCAAATGGGTGCCCTACCAAATAAGAACTATCCAAAATACCCTTAAGTTGTCTGTCTAATCCTTTTTTTTTCCTGAATCGAGTTTTAGGGTTTATGATCTAAACCACAACTGACTTACCTAATTTTAAGAGTTTAGGTTTTTGTTTAATGTAACTAATTCCCTATAAGTTTGCTACCAAATTCATTTTCTGTGCAGAGATCACAAGCTGATGATTCATCTCCCTTTTGTTTTAACTCTCACAACTACTTCAGTTTCCTTTCTTAAATTGGGAAACAACTTCAAGGGTATGCAATAGGGTGTCCCAAATAGAAGGTAAAGTCAACGTAACATTGTAGGGTTTCCCATTTGTCATCTTGAAGCTCTCATTTAATGTTTAGGGTGTTTGTAGGATTTAGGGTTTAGTCCGTTATCCATTGCTACTTGCTACAAGATCGTAGCAGATTCCATGTTGGCTGCTTTAACTTTGTAGCAAGCAAGAATGGTGTCCTTGATGCTACCATGGAACTTGCTATGATCTTATAGCAAGTAGGGATGGTGATACAATGTTATAGTTAAAGCAAAAGTTCGATTAAAATGAACAAATCGACTGAACCTATTGAATTTGAAAATTCAGTTCCATTATTTCAAATTTTCAATTATTTTTTTAAAAAATCAGTTATATTGATTAATTCGATTCGATTTCGATTTAAAATCCCTTATTCGGTTTAACCGAATAAACAAAAATAAAAAACATAATTGGTAAATTTCTATGTAAGTGAATCTATAAATTCCTAACTAATCAATCAATCTCTCATAATACTTGAAAATTTTGATTAATTCAGTTGATTTAGTTTTCAATCAAATTAATTGATAATTTTATTGGTTCAGTTTGTTTGATTTTTATTTGAAAATTTGATCAGTTTGGTTAGTTCAAAAAAATTCAATTCGATTCAATTTTAACAAAATACTCAGCCCTAGTTGTAACAACTATAGTTACTACAATGTGTAACAGTTGTCATATAGCAGCTAATAGGTAGCTGCTACAAACAACATATAGCAGCTAATAGGGTAGCTGCTATATGTTGTAGCTGTTATACGTTATAGCAGCTACCTATTAGCTGCTGCAACACTATATCATCAAGGAATTAGATTCGATGGTGATACCTTAGTAGCTGTTATAACTTTGTAGTAGTAACAATTTCTTAATGCTACAAGTTCAATTCATTGGTTGCATTCAATGGTGTTTTCTTAACTTCAATATTGTGAATAAGAAATCTAGTATTTGTGCTGCAAGTCTGAACGACATCAAAGATTTTGAATCTTTGAGTGGTGGAAGTGGTGATTATAGAAGTGTAGCCTCACAGGCATTAGAAAAAATATAATGGAAAAGTAGCTTGTTCCACTTCAGGTCCTTTATAAAGTTTGTGAAACCCAACGAGCAACAGGTCCTATCACTCAAAATAACTCTATTTGTATGAGTCCTAGACATCCCATAGAATCCACATATAAAAGGACTTGTGCAAAACATGTTTCATATGTGGGACACTGAAGACTAATATTTCATATTTCAAAATGTTAGGCTGAGCTTCACAAGAAAAGATGTTACTTTGATAATAGGACTACCTGACTATGGAGATATAGTTCCTATGCATATACTTGCTACCTTGAGCTAGTAGTATCTGCAACATTTTAAAGATGGGCAATGTTCAAAGAAAGATCTTGAGAGATTTCTTCGAAAAAGTAAAAGGGAAGAAGTTTCAGTTTCTAATGCTGACATTTTGTATTGCCAATTGTTCATATTGTATTTTTTTTTGTTTTGGTCTTTTTTCACTACTAGTAGTAGATCTACATTGCCTACATTATCACCAATTGATTGTGTATAAATTTTGATAATATAGACATGTATAATTGGTGTGAGGCCATATAGAGGAGGCCACAAAGACTTAATGCGTGCTAACTGTAAGTGTATGACTACTAGTTTACGTGCAAAGCAGACTATTTAGATGAAATCGAGATGAGTGAATATATATGAAAAGGAACTAAGTAAAATTAAGTGAACTTAATAGAAGTGATGGGAAAAAACTAATTCTTGAGACAATCCTAAGATTTTGATTTCAGTATGATGATTGTTGACAGTTTAATTGTGATTCTCTTTCTTACCTCAATGTTAGATTATGCTTGAAGATGGTTTATTTTAAGGTAACCGATGTTTCCTCTTGAAATATACTAATGTATCAACCCTAATATGACTCCTATTCTCATGGTAATCAAATCAGGATAGACCCTTTACACTCTGGACAATTAATGTTATCCTCGAGAGAATTTGAACTACTTTCGTAATCAAACACTGAAGTCTAGTTCTATAGATCCGAAATTAAAGTTCACCTCACAGTTCATCCTCTAATCTCTATTATATATAAATGTACGCTAATACATCTATAGTTAAACAAGATAAAACTAAATCAAGAATCAAACATATCACTAATAAAAGAGAGAAATCACAAACATCAATCGTCAACTTACCATCCGATTACTCTCTAATCCTAAAATTAAGATTAGAGATACAAGCCATTGACATCGTAGCTTCTTTGATGTCATGGATATTGTTGGTGTAGGGAGCACTAGATGATCGAATCTGAATTGTGATAATGGCAAAGGGTTCAAGTTAAGTTGGTAAAGTGGACTAACAAGATGAATTAAGTGTGCAGGTAGTACAGGGAAGTCCTAGTTGAGGCTAGACAAGGAAGCCTTAGTTGCGACTGGGCAAGGAAGACCTAGTTTGGAGGACTGGACAAAGAAGACCTAGTTTGGAGGACTAGGCAAGGAAATCCTCGTTAGGATGACTGAGCAGGAAGTCTTGGCAGATCAGAGCACCAAGCAAAAAGTCTAAGCATGTTTGAAGGACCGGACGTCTAGTAGTGGAAGTCTTGGGAGTCGAAGATCAAGACTGAGCAAAAGTCCAATGGGTCTAGAGGACTGGGTTGGCAAAAGGTAACTTCTCCTGAGTGGAGTGGGTGAGGACGCGTTCTCAAGAAGGGGATCAGTAGGCATCGATCTGATCTAGGATTTCATTGGAAATCTAAAGTCGAAATCTAAAGTCAAGACCAAACAGTTTGTCAAAACTATTACTTTCTTATTATACTTTGTTTCTGTACTAACTTGTGATGCAGGAAAGGAGAGGCTAAAACTTTGTGTTCCAGACATCCTTATTTGGATCTAGGCGATCAGATGGTTTCGGAGCCTGGAAGGGATCCAAGCGCCAAAATGTCAATTGAATGGGTCAGTGAAGCGGATGAGGTGATCAAAGTTCCAGTGGTCGGGACACCTCAGCTTCTAGACACCCAGAGAGGCTCCAGGCGCCTAGATAAGGATAAGGCATTGCGGAGTCAAAGTTGATTTGACAACTTCCACGTCAACATTCAGGCGCTCAAAAGGGATACAAGCGCCTTGAAAGATGTCGAATCAGCGTCAGAAGCGGATTGACAGGATGACGTGGAAGCACCTGGAAGGACTTTCAGGCATCCGGATCAGCCTTTATAAGCAGCTACGAGGGAAACCCTAAATACAACTTGCTACGCTACTATGACGACTTCCTACGCGCAAACAACCGATCTAGTATGCCGCCATAACACCAAGGAGCTGCACCGACATTCATACTTTTAATCTTCTAAGTTGGTAATCTTTACTTTGTCATTTTTGTATTTAACATCTTAAGACGGTAAGGATTTACCATTCTTACCCGATTTTGTAAAGCGACAAACTCCTCTTCATAAGAGGAGAGTTTTTATAGTGGATTGTCCATCGAAAATGATCAAGGATCATGGGGCTTGGAGTAGCAGTTTATGATTGTGAACCAAGTAAACAAAAGTGTACTCATTCCTTAATTTTCTGCTGTAAGTTTTATTTACGCACTCTGTTTTACGCACGATTTATCAAACAAATGAAAAAGCCATGAAGAACTAGTCACCCCCTCTAGCGCTCTAACTCAATCCTACAGATGTGGCCTCCTACTAGGTCTCCTATCGTTGGATACTCCAAAACTGCCAACCATTGCTTCTTTTTATAGCATAATAGACTTTCATAAAAATTGGTGTAACGCCATAAAATTGACCTAATGATCCACATCTACCATAGGCAGACCATGGAACAATCCACGAGCGTGGTGGTTGTAGGACTAAAAAGGTGATAGGGGGAGTGAATATCGCATGCTTAAAACTTCTTTTCTTTATACGAAAACTAAACAAAGAGTAGCGAAAAAATAAAGTATGAAAGTACTCTATTGGTTACAGCCCAGTGACTACTATTCTAAGGTCTATGATCCCATGGATTGTTTAGGATAAGCAATTCACTAATGCTTTTCTCTCTAAAAACTTTTCAGAGAAAGAGGAAAGCTAATACAAAAGATGAAGAGAGTAGTAATACACTACTACCTCTTTAATTTGAATGCAAGTAAAAGAAGAGTTATCGATATTGACTTAACAGAATTGAGCGTAGGTTGTCGGAGAGTACATCGATGCAGTAGACTTGCAGGGTGTGCTTCAAACATAGAGATGAGAGCATTGAGTTGTAGAGAGTAGTATTGTTGAGTCTTAGATTTTAAGGCTTTTTTATAGCTTTCATCCAATCGACTGATCCTCCTAATTAGTTGACTAAACTCAATTATATCCCATTGTATCTGCGCTTGAATTTGGGATTTATCGATCGACTGAACGTCTTATCAGTTGACTAAACACCTGTTCTTTTCTTGCTTGCTCTGATCCGGTTAGATCAAGCCCGTGTAATCCGCTTGATTAGTCGACTAATCATCTTAATCAATTGACTGAACCCTAGATCTTCCTTTTCTAGTTGATTCGATCTCATTCTATCTATGCTTTCTATATGTGTTCAGTCGATTGATCCTCCTAATTAGTCGATTGAACCCTTGTTTCCTTCTAGGCTCAAATTGAAACTGATCTGTGCTTATCCACTCTTATCGATCGACTGAACCACTCTATTTAGTCGACTAAACCATTTGAATTTAGAGAACTTTATTTTCTGTAACAATAAAGTTAACACAATATACATAATAATAATCTTGCAAAACCGAATTAGAAACAGTTAATATATACATGAATTATGTTGATAGTTAGAACTGTCTGATCTCAACTTAGAAACTTTCATTGGATTTTTTCCTAAGGTTTGGCCTAAATGGGACACATCCTCACCATCTTTCATTTGAAAGACCTTTCAAGGACTTACCTTAACTTATCTGTTAAACATCCAGTCCAACTAACTTGTTTGAATTTTTTCTGCTTAGTGTCTGATCGACCCAATCCACTAAGACTTTTCTGCAACATTGAATTAGTACAATAGTAATAATAGTAATGTAAAACAGTATTAACAACATTTTACTTTGGTTGACCAAAATTGACTGCTCTGATCGTGCGATCGACCAGAAACTTTGTTTTGGTGGCCGAACCTATTGGTCATACTTGTATGGAGTTCACTCTTCCAAGACTTCTCAATATCAAAGGTTCACTCTCTTAGATTTTTTTTTTTGCTTGAAGTTCACTTGTCCAAGACTTCTTACTACCTAAGATTTACTCCCTTAGGATTTTCCTTTTGTTTGGAGTTTGTTGGTGTTGGAATCACCATGTAATCAAACCTAAGTTTTGATATTGGCAAAGAGTCAAAGTTAAGGTTACTTGTGATCTAATGTGTTTATCAAGTTTACAGGAAGTCATAGTTGATACTAAGCAAGGAAGTCCTGGTTCGTCAAATTAGGCAAAGAAGTCTTAGTCGGTGGGACTAGACAGGAAAACTTGACAAATCTAGGACATCGAACAAAAATCCCTGGGGTCAAGGACACCAGGCGGAAGTCTAGTTGAAGTCAAGGATCGAAGGTCTAGCAGAAGTTCTGAAGGCCAAGATCAGCTAAGTAAAAGTTCAAACAAGTCGGGTGGATCAATGTTTGACATCAAGTAAACTTTCCCAAGCGGAGTAGTGAGAATGCGCTCTCAGAAAGAGAACAGTAGGCGTCGATCCAACTTAAAATTTCATGGGAGATTGAAAGTTGAGATCAAACAACAAGAAAGTTGTCGTTCATACTTGATATATTATACTTGTGCTGACTCTGTGGTACACGAACTCAAATCGTAAGTTGGCCAGAATCACTGATTTTGGGCACCCAAATGGAGCTCCGGGCACCAAGAGTGGTTCAGGCGCTTGGATGTCCTCTAGGCACTTGGAAGGGAAGTTTCCAGCGAGCAAGATGAGTTGGCATGTGCTAAGTGGTCGACACACATTCGCTTCCAGGTGCCCGAAAGGGATCCAGGCACCCGAGAAGGGATAAAGTTCGACACGAATAAAGCTTCAGCCAGATGTTACAACGTCAGCGATCTAGGCGCTCGGAGGTGGTCCAGGTGCTTGGAGGTGGTACCAAGCGCTTGGAGATGGATAAGTCAACGATGAGGTCAGATCGGATAGGCTTTGGTGGGAGCGCCCGGGGTTAGTCTAGGCATCCGGATCACCCTATAAAAGTAGGGTTCGATCAGTGCTTCAGTGGAACTCTGTCCTTGATCGTCCAAGTGCTCCTCTACAAATCCAAATCTCCGAGATGACGTGCTCAAGCTTCAACGACGCAATGACACCATGAAACCGGTACGAGCTCAAATGAGCCTAGCCTTTCGTAACACTTTGTTAATTGTAAGTTTCTTTTGTACTCTCATTTCTTTTGTGCTTATTTACTTTAAGGGTCAGATTGTTACCAAACCCATTGTTGTAAAGAAATGAGCCTCCTTCAATTTTTGAGAAGGAGGCTAATAGTGAATTGCCCATTGAAGGGATCAAGGATTGTGTGCTTTGGAGTAGCAGGCAGAGGCTGTGAACCAAGTAAAAATAAACACGCTATTTGTGTATTTGTTTGTTTTTCATTTTCGCTGCATGACTCTATTTTTGAATGTATATGAAGAGCGCTATTCAACCACTCTAATGTTTTCTCGATCCAATAATTGGTATCAAAGCGAGGTGCTCAAAATTGATGCAACCACCAATCGAGCTTGTTTCTATTGTTCATTTTTTTGTTTTAACTCGTAGTCAAAATTGGTGCAATCACCTCTTTTGATGAAATATTTTAGATTTTTGTAATTGCTCGAAATTGGTGCACATATCACTCGAGCATCTTTTTCGGAGTTTTAAAATTTGCCCCTGTACTACTAAATCCAGACAAAGTCTTGAAAATATTTTGGTTGTTTTTGTTGTGTGTAAGATTTTAAATGACACTAAGAGGGATACAACACCACTCGCCCCCTGCTCTTCACCGGAGACGACTTTAGTTACTGGAAGAGCCGCATGGAATTCCACCTAAAGTCTCAAGTAAAAATGTGGATCTCCATCCAGACTGGATTTATCTTACCCACCAAATCGGATAGAAGTTCACTAGGCTACGAGTACTGGAACTCGATCATAAAGAAGCAAGTGAAAGCCGATGCCAAAGCAACTCAGACCCTTTAGTGTGGTTTGACCAAGGAGGAACTCAGTCGCGTCAGCCCTTTCATCAGTGCTCAAGACTTGTAGAACAAGCTAATCAAGATCCACGAAGGGACATTAGACACAAAGATAAGCAAACGTGATTTGCTTTTAAATAATTTATATAATATAACAATGCAAGAAAGTGAGTCCACTAGTCTACTCCACACCCGCCTACCAAACATCCTCAACGAGTTGCATGCAATGGGACAAATGATAGAGAATAGGATGTCATAAGGTATGCTCTAAGAGCCTTTTCGAAAAACAACTTGTGGGCATCAATAGTCGATGCTTATAAGGTCTCTTAGAATTTGTCTAAAATTAAACTTAATCAACTATTTTCAAAACTTGCACTCCATGAGTAGACTAACACGAGCCAAGCCGAAAGAGTATAACTCTTTTTGCAAGACAATGAAAGGAGAACAAGCAAAAGACAAAAATGGAACAACAGTCAGAGGAGTCCGAATCTGATGATGATGATGAAACCACTGTTGAACTAGTCAACCTTGTTCGGAAGTTAGTGAAAAGAAGAAAGGATTCAGCACACAAGAAATCAAGAAAGTGATTTAGAACAAGAAGGATGGATCAAACCAAAAGATTGAATCCACCTATTACAAGTGCCAACAAAAGGGGCATTTCAAAGCCGAATATCCAAAACTAGAGAAGAAGAAATATCAAAAGATGAAAAAGGCACTCACAGGGACTTAGGATGATTCTTTGCCTTCTAGAGAAGAAGAAGAACAACGTAGCCACTTGGCAATGATGGCTAGAACTGAGTCCAAAATTGAGTTTGAGTCCGAGTTCGAGTCGGAGCTAAATCTGAATTAATCCATGGATTCGTATCCGTTTTTGAAGGGCCCAATCCCAATGTATGCTCAAATTCTCTCGATTTGAGAAAATAAATACCTTTTGTTGTTAGGGTTTCAATCATCCCTTGAATATTAATTTTAAAATTATTGTTGATATTATTCATTGTCTTTTGCAGAAAGATAATATCCAACTGAATATTATTCTTTTGAAAATCACTATAGTCTTTGGCTTGTATCATGATTTTGATATGTTTAATAAAGTCTGCTATTGTCATATTAAAATTTGAGCAGATATTTATTATTCTTACATTATTGTTTATGTCTACTTCAATTAATCCAATAATTGCCTTGTCTTGCTCAGAGAATCTAGAATCATATAATATGATTAATACCTTACTGCCTACCCTTTTTCTTGTTAAACCTCTTTGTCCTAAAACAATTAGGCCTAGATGCATATAATTATGTCTTCTTGTGGTGGGTGCTCTAGCCGATTCCTCTGTTATGAGATTAAGTCTTTCCTCAACTTCATCAGGGAGATGTAATGCTTCTGTTCTATGATGTCTGAATACAGACATAGTGAAAGATAGTGCTCCATGACTATATAATCTTTCTAGGGTTAGAGCATTTAATTGTGCATTTAAAAATAGTTTCATTTCTTTCTACATCTATTATTTCTTCTAATTGATGACTTGAAGTATTAGCTCTTCTAGCTAGTAAGTTATCTAACCATGTTGTATTTTATTGATATATTTCGTGTGGATCCACGAATGTATCAACCCACTTTAAATTTTATATGAATTTTATTTCAATAGGTTATATTTTAAGTTAGTTTCATAATTATAAGTATTTTATTATAATTAGGTTCATGATTTGTAATTTCTTTTTCTTTGAATTATTAAGTTATGGATTTAATTTTTGGTTAATTCATTTTTTTATATGTATATTTATATTTTAAATTATTAGTTTATTTTTGAATTATTAGTTTAGTTATATTCCATAATTAAATAAAACTTGATGACAATTTAAATTTAAATTTTTTAAGATTTAATTTTAACTTGTTAAAACTTGTAGAATTATTTTCTTAAATTTTGAGATTTAATTTTAAATTTTTTAAATTATTTGCTGTTTCATAATTAAATGGTACACGATTATAGTTAATTTTATTATTTAATTTTAAATTTTTAGTGTTTAAATTTGAATTAATATATATAAATTTAAAAATTTATAGTAAAAATTTTTAAGATTTAATTTTAATTTTTCATCATTAAATTATTAATTTTAGTATTTTTCTTAATAGATTTTAAATATTTCTCATTATTAGGATTATCTTGATTATTTAATTCTAAGTTACTTATTAAAATTGAATTATTCAATATCTTGTTTGATTGAATTATTTTAATTTTTTTATTTATTAAATTATTTAAATTTAAATTATCTAATTTGTCATTACCGAATAGGTTAAAGAATTAATCTAATTTCTTATTTATTAAAATTATATCTTGATTAATTAAATTATTTGAACTAATTAAATTTGAATTTTTTAAATTGAATAATTTTGAATGAATATTAGATGGTTTTTATTATTGATAAAATCTAAATTTAAATTTTTTAAATCAATTAATTTATTTTTATTTAATAAATTTTTTGATTTATTTGATTTTTCAAATTTATTAATTTTAAATTTTTTAAATTTTTTAAATTTTTTAAATTATTTAAATTATTCAAATTAGATAATTATAAATTTTTTGAATTGTTTGAATTATTTAAATTAATTAAATTTTTTAAATTAAATAAATTTAAATTTTCTATAATTGAAAATTTTAAACTATTTAAATTAAATTTTTTAAATTAGTCAAATCAATATTATTATTAATTAAAATTTTGAATTATCTAAATTTTAAAAAAATAATTCTATCATGTGAAATCCTAGGGGTATTTTTGTAATTAAATGTGCTTTCTAGAATCGCATCTCCTAATTTCAATTTCTTCTTCGTCGTTTTCAGCTCTAGGCACCGATTCTTGTAGTGCCCACGTTTCTGGTACTTGAAGCATGTGATGTGCTCTTTATTCCTCCGGGCTCCTGACATCAGTTGCTCCTTTGCCGCCGATGGTGCCGTCCGAGTCTTACGAGTAGGACACTAATTTTTATAGTGCCCTCTCTCCCTGCTCTTAAAACAGATCATATGTAATTTAAAACAAACTGTAAAATTTTTATCTCGCTCCCCCTCCATTTTCACCGTCTTGCTCCGTGGTGGTTATTCCTATCAAGAGCAAGTCTGCTCTGATACCAATTGTAGGACCGATGGGCGGGCTAGAGGGGGTGAATAGTGTGTTCTTTCATTCGTTCGACTTTACAAAAACTAGCAACGAAATTAGTAATAACAAGCACAGGGGACTCACAGATTTACTTAGTCCTAACCCTACAATGTTAGTACGTCCAAGGCTTATGTACGGGAAGACACTCGTCCACTAATGGCCTCCTTTCCGGACCTTTGTCTGGAGCGGAGAAACCCGTCTTATAGTCCAATAATAAAAATATAAAATATAAGAATGTAAGACTTAAATAAAAAATAAGACTCGTTGGATCGATCTCGAAGTCCTGAGTGTAGCGCACTCCTCTTGGAATTTTCCCGATCGCATGAGTGAGGTGTTAGTTGCGTTCGGCAGCACTGTAGGATGAAGAGTAGTGAAGATTAGGATTAGCCTGGTGCTCCAAGCTGAGGTTCCTTATATATATCCTTCCGAGCACCTAGATTCTTATCTAAGCGTCTGGATCCGATTCGATCCGATCTCTTCAATCTTTATCGGGGCTGATTATTCTTGATCCGGGTGCCTTGACCATCTAGGGGTGCTTGGACCGTCCAGGCGCAGGAGTAACATTCGGGCACTTAGATCTAGTCAACTCGGATTTGACTTGAGTTGATCCTGGATTTGATTCGACTATTTCTGTTTGCTCCTCTTATGCTTCCTCCATCTTGCTTCTAGCTCTTGGACCCTGCAAAATCAACATACAAACAAACAAGCAATCTAAGCCTACTTGTAGTCCGTCTGACCTACTAAGCTTATCTAAGTCTTTACTGGCTTACTCATGCCTAAGTTTCAGTTAGGAATAGTCACTTTTATAGGTAGACTTCCCACCTGCCAAACATCCTATTTGGACTTTCCCTTGCCTAATCTCCAGTTAGGAATAGTCACTTCCATAGGTAGACTTCTCACATTTCAAACATCTGGTCACCCTTGATCTGCTTGGATATCCCCTTGCCTAACCTCTAATTAGAACTTCCTTGTCCAATCTCCAATTAGGACTTCCTGCCCAGTTTTACTCACTAGGTCTTTCTTGCCCAGTCCTGCAAACTAGGTCTTCCTTGTCCAATCCTCCAGATCAGGACTTCCTTTGTTTAGTCGCAACTAGGACTTTCCCTACCTAACCTTAACTAGGACTTCTCTTTGCCCGATCTAACCGATTTAGACTTCTTGTCTTGTCCAATAGACTAAGACTTCTCACTAGTCTTCTGGTCAAACTGACCTGATTAAACTTCACTTACATCTAAATATTAAATCCCGTTTGAATCTCAATCCTTAGTCAAACAGACCAGATCTAAGTGTATTGTCAAGCATCGAAACTCTGAAAACAGACTAGTGCTTATTGTACCAACAGTGCAATCGTGTCATACGTGGTCCAGGGTAACCTTATATTTTGATGATTGGGTTTAAGTTATATTTTTTTTCCTATTGTATTTGATGTATGTGTTTAAGTATGTAAATATTATAGGAACACACATGGAGCAACTCTCGAGCTTTGACTTGGTACGGCTAGGTTGGCAATTCCATGGCTCTAGGTTAAAAGTTGTTTAAGACAGACCGAGGGATTGCAATACGAGGAGCATCGAGGCAACAAAGACAAGCCGAGGGAAGCAGACTTTGAAGGAAAAAACATGAAGGATAGCACAAAGAGGAGTTGTAGGGTTGAGTGCATCTGAAAGGAAGAAGGCTTAAGGTATGGTTAAGCTACAAGGATATAGCTCCGATGACCTATGAGGGTTGAGTGACTTGTACCAATGTGGGAGCACTGGAAGCATTCAACCTAGGTGAACTCAAAAACCTTAAAAAGTCATAGTCAAGATTTATCATATTAGAGATCAATTGACTAGTGTCTAAGAAATTCAATACCCCAAGTTAATTCAAGGTTTGAGGAATTATCGATCGATTGAAATGTGTATTTTAGTCAACCAGTGGATCAATCAACTTGGATCCATGATGTCAGCAAATAAAATGGTTCTATTTGTGGATGAGTCGATTGGGTAGTCTAATAATAGCATCAATTGACTACTTGTAAGTTTTTAGTCGATTAATAACCTATGTGGAAAGTAGAAAAGAGTCATTACTACTCAATAACACGATTGAGTTGCAAGGAGCAACCAACTATTGGGTGGCAGACAAACACTTACAACAAGGACTCAAAGGTTATAAAAGGAGGCTCAAGAGGAAGCTTCACTAATGGCGAATTTATTAGAAGCCTTATTCTCCCTATAATTTTTTTTTATTGTATTCTTTGTAATCCTTGAATGAGAGCTTTCTCCAACTCTGATTCAGTATTGAGAAAGAGAATGATATCAAGACTTTTCAAGATTGATCCGCTTGAAAGATCCTAAACATGGAGTAGGAATCAAAGGTGCTGAACCATGTTGCATCGTCTTGTTCGTTTTGTCTTTCTGTCTCTTGTGCGTTTGGTTTTTATTTTGTGCTGCGATTATCTCGTCTTGTAGATCAAAACACAGAAAGAAGCACGAAAACTATTCACCCCTCCAACACATTCCTACAAGTGTTTGAGTTTCTTCGAGATATGCATTTAGCTAGGATGGTTGACATTTGTCTATAATTTTTTGCTGATTGTAGTTTTCATGTGACAAGTGAAGCTAGCTTCACAACAAAGCCTGGTTTGTGTAGAACATGACACATATCAAATACAAATATGCTAATAATAACTTAAATTATTTACATAAACATCAAAAACTATAATCAATATCAAACTAATTGCTTTAATACTGAATCGAGTTTTGCTAAATTGAGGGCTACCCTCTCTTAGAAATAATCTCTCAAACGCAACCCATTTAAGAGTTTACTTTGCAAGTCCTTTCCATAAGACATCTTTTATTAGGCTTCTTATCCATCTGCTGCACCCGAGCACTCGACTAATTTCATGTCACCTTTCACACTCTGCCTATGTAATTTGCCTCCTCTAATTTAGCTACACTATTGCTTTTTTTCTTATTGTCCCTCGAATGTCTTGTATCATATTTTTGGATCTCTTATGAACTTTGAGTCATCGAGTCCTTAAAAACCTTGGTCATTCCAATTTATTTTCATATGTATATGCATGAAGCTTTGTCCTAACATCAAATCTCATAGACAAACATCAAATCTCATGTCATAAGATTTAATAGGTAAAGACCAAAATAATTTATTTTATTTTTGTTATGCCAA
>JAOBBC010277874.1:0-13810 GCA_025388495.1 Curcuma longa | reverse complement strand
TGTGTGGTGTCGACGGAACCACGGAATAAGATCAAGAAATTAAATAAATATTTATTTTATGTCTAAAAAGTTATTTACTTCTTTTGCTTCCGCATGTTAAACAGAAAAAGAAAAGTTATTGGAGTTATTTTATTTAATAAGTAAAAGTTAAGGAAAGTTTAAAGTACGTAACGTCTCCCTATTAGTATAAGAAAGAGGGAGGGTGTTACATGCAGACACTTAGTCTATCTGCGAGACTAATTAAACTCGAGTGACTAGGACGTCCAATGTCCATGTGGCCAAGCACTAGCCATTTTAGTAAGTTCACCTGTCTTCTAATTTTCAACTTGAGGTATCTTCTGAAAGATAATTTTGTGGAATTCGACTCTCAATTTTTTGATAGCCTCAGCATAACCTCGAAGTCAGTCATTCTTCGTTTTAAACATTCCTTCGAGTTGCTGTGTGACCAACTAGGAGTCAAAGTGAATGATAAATCGGGAGGCAATAACTAGTTTAGTAGCTCGGAGTCCGACCAACAGCGCCTTGTACTCAGCCACATTATTGGAGGTTCGGAAGTTTAACTTGATGACTAGCTATAATACCTCTTCCCAAGGTGAAATCAGTAATGCTTTTACTCCACTACCTTACTTCGTACCTAGAGTTGTCAAACGGGCTAACCCATAACGAGGTGGGCCAATCCATCAAAAATCCATCATATAGCGGGGCAAGGTGGGTCGACCCACCAATTTGGCGGGTTAAAAAATTTTCAATCTAACCCAACCCAACCCAAGGCGAGTTGCGGGTTACGTGGGCCAACCCACAAGCTTATCAAAAAATAAAAAGTATAAAAAATATTGAAAATTTTAAATTTGAATTACCGTTTAAATTGGTACAGTTGAAATTTTTAAGCTTAAATTGTAGTTTAGACGAATCAAGTCTACTGGTTCATTGAGTTTTTAACTTTAATTTTAAATTTTGAAAAAAACTTTTTTCAACCCGTGGGCCAATCCAAGTCCGCCATAAGCCAACCCATGCGAGTTGTGGGCCTAGGCGGGTCGGCCTATCTGAATCCACCTTATAATAGATTGATAAAATTTTAACCCAATCCACCTAATTGTTTGGTGGGGCAGGTCAACCCGACGAGCCCAACCCAAATTGACGATTATATTCGTACCTGACCCATCTACAAAAATCTTCCAAGTTTCCATCAATTCCTAACCTAGGGTCTCGATTAAGAAGTTGGCCAACACTTGTGCCTTGATGGTCGTCCTGAGTTGATATTAGATGTCGTACTCATTGAGTTATATTGTCCATTTGATAAGTCATTTTGAAGTCTCGGTGTTAATCAATACTCACCCCAGAGTGCTATTGGTAAGCACGATGATAGGGTGGGATAGGAAATATGACCATAGTTTGTGAGCCGTCGTAACCAAAGCTAGAGCTAATTTTTCTAGTGGAGTACCTAGTTTAGCATCTTTCGGAAGGTGGTTGGCGAAGTAGATAGGATGTTGAGTGTTGCTGTACTGGCAGAGTAGAATTGAGCCGACTACTCCCTTGTTCGCGACTAAATAGAGCCAAAGATTTCCTCCCATGATAGGCTTGGAAAGAAGAGGCAACTGTACCAGGTATGCCTTGACCTCTATGAAGGTCTGCTCACATTTCTCATTACATTCGAATCGGGCTGACTTCCTGAGAAGCTTGAAGAAAGGTATACTCTTATCGGCTGACTTGTAGATGAATTGGGAGAGTGTGGTGATTCGACCGACTAATCTCTATATCTCTTTAAGGTTTTGGGGAGAGGGCATGCTCTGTAGTGCTTGGACTTTCTTGAGGTTGATTTCAATTTCTCGTTCAGTTACGATGTATTCGAGGAAATGCCGACTCTTGACTCTGAATAAACACTTGTTTGGATTCATCTTAAGACCATATCGGCACAACATGCAACAATTCTCCTCGATATCGCTAATCAGGTTCTTGGTGTGATTACTATTTATTAGAATGTCGTCCATATAGACCTCGACATTCCTTCTGATCTATTGCTTGAATACTCGGTCCATCAACTGTTGATACATCACCCTTGTAGTTTTTAACCCAAAAGGCATAACAGTATAGCAAAAAATGCCATCCGAGGTGACGAATGTGACCTTTTTTTGATCCTCAATCGCTAGGAGATCTGATGATAACCTTGATATGCTTTCAATATGCATATGACCTTGCAACTTGAAATCGAGTCCACCAATTAGTTGATGTGGGATAGTGGATAACAGTCCTTCGAACAAACTTTATTGAAATCCCAAAAGTCCATGCGTACCCTTAATTTTTCCCTTGGCTTGGGAACTACCACCACGTTTGCCAACCAAGTTAGGAAATGAACTTCATGAATGTCGTTGGCTCATTAGTTTGGTAATCTCAGCTCTAATTATCTTGTCTTATTCGTGCCCAAAGTTCTACTTTTTCTGTCAGACTAACTTAGCTTCTAGGTTGGTGTTAAGTCAGTGCTCCATGATAGTGGGTGATATCCCTGTGACCTCCTTGGCCAATGATTCAGTGATTCCTTTCGGTGATTGGCTTGGTGCTCTGAATTCTCACCACGAGCATATTGAGCGGGCGATCGCTGAGCTGGCCCTAGAGGTGATCTTCAAGTAGGCAAATACTCCTTGGTTACACGATGGAATTCTCTAGCATACTACCGACACTCATGGGTGAAGTGCCCTCGAGAGCGATGAAAAGTGCAATATCGCTCCAACTTTTTATTATTCGACCTATTGGACTCAAGGTCAGAAATTGGGACTGCCTCCATGATTTACATCGTTCTCATGCTTGTACGAGCTGGGACATACTGGTGATGGGTGAATGAATCCTTGTGCTGAATAGCTAGCGGAGGAGCCTTGCGCTCAAATCGAGCCGATACTGATGTTGGTGCCCCAATCTCTTTCCTCGCAACTTGGGTTTCTTCCATATTGATATATTTTTGTGCTGACCCAAAAGATGGTCGAAATTTGTCGGAGGCTTCTTCACCAGAGATCAGAAGAGGTCTCCTTCCTGCAGACCTTGGGGAAAAAAAATGCTTATGAGCACATTCGAGATGGCTGAGGACACGCCCAAGACAACTTTATTAAATCAATGTATGTATTCTCTCAAGCGTTCTTTAGTTGTCTGTTTTAAGGCGAACAGATTGAGAGGCATCTTATGGTACCACTTATTGCTGACAGTGTGTTATAGGAATGTGGCCTTAAAGTTGGCGAATGTTCGAATTGATGAGGATGGTAGTCAGTTAAACCATCACTGAGTGAAGCCGAATAGAATTGTAAGAAAGACTTTGCACTTTACGCCATTTGTATATTGATGTAGTAAGGCGGCATTCTCGAACCAACCCAAGTGATTCTCTGGATCAGATGATCTGTTATATTCTCCGAGCTAAGGTGTCCAAAAGTTACGGGGTAGTTAGTCATCCAAGACATGGATCGAGAAAGGAGTGCTTTCAACAGATAAGGGTTCTTTGACTTTACTTTGGTTCGGAGGTGGCGTCTCTCTCACCATCGATCCATATGAGTGTTATTCAGCCCACAGACACTCGAATAGGAATAGGTGATTACTCAGTCGAGGCATTGGGTACTTCTTCAGGAGTTGAATTCACTCGAGGGAGTCTTTGCATAACTCGCTGCACTGTTTGATCAACCAATACTTGGAACTCTTCCCTAGCTATGGTGATAACCTCACCACGAACTATGTCTCTTGTGGAATTAGGACCCTTGACAGTTTTCTCAGGTTCCACTATCTCAAGATCTCAGTTCAGGTAAATTTTTACAAACGGCGTCAATTTGTTCCTGTCTGAGAACATGATCTGGCAAGTCAACGGGAAGGGGGAGATATTGGGGCTTTGACGATGAAGAAATCGTATGGGATATCTACAACACTCAATCAGAGATTAGAATGAGCACCGAGGTTAGATTCGATATGACCATTCCGACATTTAAGTTAGTATAAGGGCTAAGGAGAGGTATAAAGCAATGGAATAATAGAAGAGTTTGAAGAAAAATACAGTCCTCCCGCGCCTGCGAAAACATGTGACCTTTTAAAGGGTTGTAGTAGTGCCCTTATGTCCCCATGCATTTGCCTAGTCTTTCAGGAGAAACAACTACATTGCCCACGCCTTCCAGAAGAAACTAATTCGCTGCTTGTGTCTTCTAGGAGAAACGACTATGTTACCCACGTTCTCCTAAAAGAATGGTACAGTAAGCCACATAGGATGTAGGTCCCAATCATGGTTGATCGAGCTGAATGAATCGGGTGAACTGAGTCAGAGAGGTCGGATGACTGAGTTGGAGGAACCAGGTGAATCGAGTTGGGGAGGTTCAATGACCGAGCTGAAGAATCTGGTGAATCGAACTAGACGGGTCAGATGACCGAGCTGCTCTAACATATGTAAGTTTCCTTGCTTTACCCGTGTAAGTTTCCTTATTCGTCGCATCACTATAGTTTATTTTTTTTTAAAAAGACAAAGGTTAGAGAAAATACACCATTTAAAAAATTTTAAAATCAAGTGGCGCCCCTTAAAAAAAATATTTAAGTGCACTTTTGAAAATTTACATTAATTGATATAAAAAAGAAAACAATATCCATAAAAAATATTCTTTCTCTAAGCATAAGTTGGATTAAATTAGAAAAAAACCAACAGAAAATTACAATTGACATTTAAAAAATAAAATAAAGTATAAAACACGTTACTTACACCACAAGGCTTTATTCACGATCTAGAAATACATTTCAATTTAAGTATAAAATAAAATATAAACAAGAAGTACATTATTCACGATCTAGAAATTTATAAAAATATAAATAAAAAATTAATGCAGGAGGATTTAAATATTATTATTATTTTTTTTAATAATTTTTTAAAAATTTAATATTTAGAGTAGTTTTGAAAAGTTTTATTTTTTTATATTTTAAAATTTTAAGTTCGTTTAGAATTTTTAGGATTTCGAGTCTGTTAGAAAATTTTTCTTTCTATTAGGATTTTTTTCTTTCTTTCATAAGTTAGAATTTTGGGTGTATATAAACATCTTGTTAGTTAATATTTAGAAAAAAAAATTTTGATTTAATAATATTTTTTGGCAGTATAATTTATTTCCCTATCTTCTGGTATTTTTTTAAATCAACAGGTTTTAGAAGATTGATTTCCGATGTTCACAGTCGATCAACGGAATCTCGTCGGAGCTAGGTCAAAAGCGACGATCAGCTCTTGTCTTCTCCAATTCCCTGCTGCAAACCACAGATAGAAAATTAAACATTATCGGAGCCTAATCCTCCAAATCAGGACTTTCTCTGCCTAGCCTCTAGCTAGGACTTTCCCTGCCTAACATCTAATTAGGACTTTTTCTGCCTAGTCTCAACTAGGACTTCTCCTTACCCGGTCTAACCGACTAAGATTTCTTACTAGTCTTCTTGTCAACCTTGACCTGACTAGATTTTACTCACATTCAAGCATTAGGTCCTATTTGGATCAACCCTTGGTCAAACAGACCAGACATAAATGTATTATCAAACATCGAAACTCTAGGGACAAACTAGTGCTTCTTGCACCAACATTAATGTCCACAGAGAGTTAGCAAGGGTGAAGTTCAAGTTGTCGAGGTTGACCAGACACTTGGTAATGAAGGAAGTCCTGACAAGTCAAGGAGGTTGGTCGGATGTTAGGTAATGATGAAGTCTGAACATGTCAAGGTTGACCAGATGCTAGGTAATGAGAAAGTTCTTATAGGTCAAAAAGTTGGCTGATGCTAGGTAATGAAAAGTCTCAGTAGGTCAAAGATGATCAGATGTTCGACAAAAGAAGTCTTGGTAGGATAAGATCAATCGGATGTTAGACAAGGATGAATCCCTAGTAAGTTGGGGTTAACCTGTATTAATCATATGAGGAAATTCCAGAGACATTAGGGTCCATTGGTATAAAGGTATTTGGTGTGAACAATATTTTTCTAGCATTGTGAATAATATTTAGGGTTTGTTATAATATTTTAGGGTTTGTTATTGATGCTGAGTAAAATAGCGATTATTCTACGGACTGAAGAGAGAAAGGAATTGTGGAAAACATAAGATGAGAAATGGACAAACGAAGAGAAACAATTGTTTCTAGATTTTACCGAAAAAGAAGTGTTTATTCAATAACAAAGATAATCCCTAACATCAATTAAATAGATGCTTATATAGACTCAAAATCCTAATTAATAAAAAAAATTATCAAAAATATCTTAAATATAAAAAACCAAAAATTACCAAAAAAATAAAAATTACTAAAAATAATTAAAAAGATATTTAGGGCCTCTAAAAAGGCATTAAACAATGTTTGATGGGCTGAAACTGGATGGTTACGAGTTCCACTTGATAAAAATAGAGATATCTAAAAGAGCTTCGATTAGTAACCAACTGTACCTCATTCTGATAGTTAAGTCAAACGTTATGATCCGTTGAAGCTTGGCTCCTCCTATGTCAGTCCTGCATCAGTCGTCCCGGGTTGATAAAAAATTCATCCCTGAGTTTATAGTAGGTAGTATCATCAGCATCCACAAAATAAGGAGTTAAGTGCTTCACATTGAAGACATCAGAAGTTTTCAAGTGACTAGGAAGGCACAACTTGTATGTATTGTTATTGATCTTCTGTAGTATCTCGCAAGGTTCAATCTTCCAATCTTTAAGCTTATTATACTTGTCAATAGGGAAATGATTACGAGTTAATACAGCTCAGTGAAAATCACCAACATCAAAAAGTACTTGACAATGATGATTGTCAACCCGAGTCTTGTACTTAGTATTGTTCTCATAAATAGCCAATTTCACTTGCTTATGAATGCCTTAAAGATGCTCTGCCATCTCATTTGCCTTGGGATTAAATCGGCCTATACGTGGGACAAGAGCTAAATCCAGTACCCCGGATGAGTTCTGCTCATAGATAACCTCAAACAGACTCAAACTTGTGGTCCTATTTCTTGATCTGTTATAGGCAAATTCTACTTGAGATAACGCCAAATCTCATTGCTTCGTCTTAGTTCCTGTCAAACACCTCAGAAGATTGCCCAAATTCCGATTCACTACCTCGGTTTGACCATCTATTTGGGGGTGGTAGACACAACTAAAGTTCAATTATGTTATCAATTTCCCCTATAAGCTCTTCCAGAAATGACTCATGAACTTGGTATCATGATCTGAAGTCATATTGAGGCATGCCATGTAAACACATGATCTCCTTGAAGTAAAAATGAACAATTCGAACTGCATCAATAGTCTTTCGCAAGCTATAAAATATGTCATCTTAGAAAATTATCAACCACAACTAGAATAGAATCCAAGGCCCGTTGGATACGGGGTAAACTCAATACAAAATCCATACTGATATCAAACCAAGGAGCTTCAAGAATAGGTAAGGGTGTGTACAAGCCTGCATTAATGAAAATTCCCTTAGGCCATTGGCATACATAACATCTATCTACAAAGTGAACTACATCATTGGACAATGTGGGTCAATATAAATCAGTAGAGATAAGGGCTAGTGTTTTATCATGACCAAACTACCCCTTATTATGAAGCTCACTTATAATATATTGCCTCAGTGAATAATCTAGAACGCACCACTGCAATCCACGAAACAAATAACCATTATGTAAAATAAAATCATAGCGGTGACCATTATGTACCTCCTAGAATATCCTTTCAAATGAAGGGTCAGCTGCGTATATGTCAGCGAAAATCTCAAAGTCTGCAATTCTAGTACTTATGGTTGTAAGTAATGAAGAGCGATAACTCAGGGCATCTGCAACATGGTTCAAGCTCCCTGCTTGTGTCTCAACGTAAAGGTGAACTCCTGCAAATAAGACATCTACTTGGCATACCACCTACTCAGCTTGTGTTGACCATTGATGTACTTCAAGGCTTTATGATCAGTAAATAGAATTAATGAACTCCTTTTGTACTAGGTAGTGGTGGTAATGCTTCAAGGACTGAATAATGACATAAAACTCTAAGTTGTAGGTAGAATAATTCTTCTTGGATCCAAATAGTTTCTCACTAAAGAAAGCAATTGGACACCCAGACTGACTCAGAACACCCCCTATACTAATATCGGATGCATCACAATTGACTTCGAATAGTTTATCAAAATCAGGAAGTGCTAGAATTGATGCCTTGGTCATCTTTTGCTTGACCAATTGAAAGCTAGCCTCTTCTTCTTTAGACCACTTGAAATCACATCTCTTTAGACACTCGGTGATGGGAGCAATCAGAGTGCTAAATTTTTTGGTGAATCGGCGGTAGAAACAAACCAATCCATGGAAACTTCTGACATTGTGTAAGGTCCTTAGATGAAGCCACTCCAAGACTGTGTCTATCTTTAATTGATCTGCATGAACACCATCAATAAACACAATAAAACCAAGAAAAAATACCAATGTAGTAAAAAAAGAATACTTCTTTTTGTTGACAAACAAATGCTCTATTTTTAATCTTTCAAAAATAGCATGGAAGTGATCAAAGTGTGATGCCCATGTCAGATTATAGACGATAATGCCATCAAAGTAAACCACCATGAACTTTCCAAAAAAGGCCGCAAAATCTGATGCATAAACCTCATGAATGTATTGAGTGCATTTGACAATCCAAAATGAAGCTCCATCTCATCTAAAAACCTAGATATATAAAGCAGATTAGTAATTTTAGCTATCGAAATTGGAGTGATTCCTTCCTGTTGTGGCACCAACATAATCTTCTTTCCCTTGAGGTGAAGGGTATATGTATTCTTCCATCCATCATGAATAACACTGCGATCATACTGTCAAGGTCTCCCCAATAATACATGATAAGCATCCATATCCACCCCATCACATCAAACATTATCAAAATATTTATTGTTAATGGAAAAAGATATGGGACATTGCCTATCTACTGTTACCTCACTGTCTTTATTCATCCATGATAATTTGTATGACTTAGGATGATGGTCCATTTTCAACTGTAATTTCTAAACAGTCTCATTGGACACAACATTCTTATAACTACCGCTGTCAATAATTATCTACCAGACTTTATCCATAATAATGCAGGTGGCCTGAAAAATATTGATTCTCAATCAATTATCCCTTGAATCACCCTTGGGAGTTAGTAGACTCTTACGAATGACTAAGGTCTCATGACCATCACTGAAAAGTACCTCGTCAGCTTCATCATCATCATACACGGTTTGCCAATTGCCTTTGTCTCATCTTCCACGTCTTCCTCGATCAATAAACTTTTGCCTTTCCGATTAGCAGAAGTAGGTTTCTTGCATTGCCTTGTGCCCTTGTTCACCACAACGATAACACTTGATAGGGACCTTAGAATTAACCTGTGGTAGCTGCTATTATAAAGGACATGAATTCTGAGGGTGAACTGGTCAACTATTTTGGTTGCCTCTAATTGTTGGTTTCTGGTTTTGTTATTTTCAATAGCCAATGCACACTGGTAGGTCTCTGAAACCATCCACAATGAATGAAGATTGAAGAGATCTTGCAAGGGTTGGCGCAACCCCCCTGAGTATCGTGCCACCAGCTCCTTTGTCGCAAATAAATTATTCTGGACAATCAACTGATAGAACTCCTTTGTATAATCGTTGACTGATCTCACGCCCTGCCTCAATGCATGAAGTTACTGAAACAAATCTTGGGTGTAGCCAAAAAGAAGGAAGTGATTTTTCATCTTCTCCTAATCAATGATCTTGACTTTGCCCTGTCTGTCATGTAATCATCGCAATTGCTCCCATCACGATGATGCTCAACCTTTGAGTTTGATGGCAGCTAGTTTGACTTTCACACGATCAGGCACTTTCTCATAATAAAAATCTTCTTTACTTCATTAAGCCAATCAACAAATTTCTCATCTTGAAATGTACTAAAAAACTCGAGAAGATCAATTGAAAATTTGATATTTCCATATTGTTCCTCACAGCTTCTGCGATTGTGATAGGGGTTTTGAAAAGTGAAATTAGAATTAGGATAGGAATCATATAACCTTCAAGATCTTGCACCACTAGACGCTGAGTTAATTTTGTGACTTTTATCTATAGATCAAGAATCTTGTCTTGAGTGCTATGATTACATTGCGAGACTTCCTCAATCAGAACCTGCCTATTGCGACCGCGACCAGGATCACAACGACCTTCCATTGGATCTGATGAGCTCTGATATCAACTGACGTTGGACGACAGAATAGTGATTATCCTATGGGCTGAAGGGAGAGAGGAATTATGAAAAAAATAAGATGAGAAATCGATAAACGAAGAGAAACCGTCATTTTTAGGTTTTATTAAAAAAAATATCAATAACAAAGATAATCTTTAATATCAACTAAACAGATGCTTATAAAACTCTAACTTATAAAAGAAAATTATCAAAAATATCCTAAATACCAAAAATTTAAAAATTACCAAAAAAAGAAAATTATCAAAAATAGTAAAAAAGATGTTCAATTTAGGGTCTCCAAAAAGGTACTAAACGATGTCTGATGGCTCTGAAACTGGGTAATTATGGGTCCTGCTCATAAGAAATAGAGGTCTCTAAAAGAGTTTCAATTAACAATCGACTACGTCTCGTTCTGATATTCAAGTCAAAAGTTATGGTTCGTTAAAGTTTGACTCCTCTTGCGTTAATCCTGCATCAATTATAGTGTTTAGGGTTTGATATAATATTTAAGGTTTAGGGTTTTTGCTATAATATTTTTGCTATAGTAAAAGTTGATTGATGACTAATGCAGTAAACTATTAGTGTAGCAAATAGAAAGTTCAAAACTCAATTAATCAATTCAACTGATCCTGATCACTCGATTAAAGGTATTATAGCAGCAAACAGAAACTTTGAAACTAGACTATTACTATCATGACTTGGAGACTTCTATCTCTAAATAGAAGTTAGCCTCCTTGTTTAGACAATATTTATCCTTGCATCAAAATTCATAAATAATATCCAACTACGGTACACAGGTTGTACGAACATAAATATGTAATACTTTATTCAATGATATAGATAATGTTCGACTCCAAAACCTGACTCTACCATACCATGACATGACTGATAACTGACCTCGTGTAGATAATGAAATGAATAATACCAAAATACCAAAATGTATAAGTAGTCAACTATGCAAATGAAATAAGCTTAATGGACTCCGTAGAAATCATCTCCATAATTATCGCTGAATATCTCTGTATAATTGTCCAACTTTATTGACCAAATTTCAAAAATTGCCTCAAGTCTACGAATTTGGAAGTTAAAGGAAAATGAAAAGTGAGCACAAAGTACAAAATGGAGATATAAAAGACGTACATGAAAATATTATTAAAGAGAGTAACATCATTAATTATCATTTATCTTTTCCATGCATGTCATTCATTTTTTATTCCCTTTTTAATTAATATCTTCAGTTTCCATTATTGTCTTATTTTATTTAACCACTCAATATGATTTCTTGAGTGGGTAAACGATATACAATTTACTCATCTAGAATGTGTCGTTTAGGAAAAGGGGAATGACCTACATTCCACTTAATACAAACACATCATGTATAAATGAAAAATATCAAAGTGAGCGACCTGCAACCCACTTGAAAAATATGTATCGTATAACAGAGTGAACGACCTACAATCCACCCATAATGAAATTGCATTGTCAGTATCCATCTATACATACATAGCTAAGGTGAATGACCCGTAATTCACTCAAAAGAGATGTATTGTATATGTAAAGAGTGAACGACCTACAATCTATCCAATATAGAATATATTATGTGAATGCATATATACAAACACATACATACAGTGAACGATCCGCAGTCCACCCGAAAAATACCTCACAAAAAATAGGATGAACGTCCTGCAATCCACCCTATGAGAAAAATTTTATTTCAATTTGGTCAAAGTTTATGCACGCACAGAAATACTCGAAGGCTCCTTTCAAGTTGTGGAACAAAACACTCTATATTTATAGAAAGTTACTTCATTCTTTATTAACTTAGTTGAGAAACTATATATCTTCTTATGAGTATTGAGCCGAAACTCTCTCGTATGATTATATTGCTTGCTTCAGTTATAAGAATTTCATGAATATAATTTATTTATGATATTCATCTACTCTTTATTTCCTCATAATAATTCAAATTATTCCTTTTTAAGTATCATGATTAAACTTTTGGACAAATAATAATAGATCGTATATGAAAATGACAAACAAATATGAATGATGAAATCAAACCACACACACACACACACACACATATATATATATATAGAAACATGCAATTTATTATTATCTTCTAACGAAATAAAATTATTGACATTTATTATCACAAAAAAAACTTAAGTTGACTTATAAAATAACATTTTAGACCAAACAAGAATAAAAAAAATGATATTTTCATAGATTGGAATCCGAATAAAGTCAACAACAGTTTATAGGCTATAGATAATTGATTGGTATCCTATAATATGAAAGAAGTAGCAAACGCAAAGAGCTACGAAAATTTGGACTGTTGGTTGAGTTTCGAATCGATGGAACGATTAAGAAAAAGAGATCGAATTAAATTGTTTAATCATGTACGAAAGGAGATCGAAAGAGATCAAGTAAGAAAACTCCACCTCAATTAAATATCCACTCGCGCTTAATGCTGTGAAATGTTGGCAGCACTGTGATGACATGCGACGATGACGACAATAGGGGGCAAGGACGGTGGTAGCGGCATGAAGAGTTTGAGGGTGAGAAAAGTAATCATTTTTGGGGAGATTAGGGTTTAGGATTAGAGATGTTTTAAAGAAAAAAAAGAGAGAAAAATTCAAGACAAAAGAAACATTCACCCCTTTATTTACTTTTTAACATAAAGGTCCAATAAGTATTAAAATTTATAATTAAGTCCTTTTTAATTATTTCAAGATATAACAAATATACTCATTTGATTCCAAATCAGTCGATGGATGAACAATAATAGTCGACTGATAACGCTACTTAACTGTGAGGATCTGATTGATAGACATCATTTGATTGATGAATAGTAATAGTCGACTGTTGATACTGGTTCAGCGAATAGAAAGTTTCTGAGTCAACTCGGTATCAATCAACTGATGAACAATAACATTCGACTGTTCATGGTCAAACCAGAGTTGTTAAAAGACGTTCTGTAGGTGTAACGATCGAATTCAATGGAGCGATAGACTGATGGTGATGAGCAGTCAATTGATTGATAAAAATCAGCCCTAACATGAAGACTATATATAAAAGAAATATTTTGAAGAGATTTTTGCAATCGATTTTTGAGGATTTTGAAGACATGATAAGAAAGCATTCAACAGTTAGCAAAATAAAGTTTTTATTTGTAAATTATTTATTTACAATGTATTTGTCGTCATCTTTTATTTTTGTATTTGTTTGTAAGAATCGATGTTCTGTAAAAGGTTTTTTCATCTTCAGAAGATATCCAACAAAGAACAAGCTAGTGAATTATATTCTCACTAGGATGATAAATCGTGGAATAGAAATCAGAGATTCCGAACCACATTAATTTGATTTGTCTATGTGTTTGTCTTCTCTTTTATTTTGTATATGTTTATTTTCACTACATATAACTCATTGTAAATGAGCACACATGAATGATCAATCACTACAAAAAAATAACGTATTAGCGACGGACCATTTCCGTCGCTAATCGGTCACTACTGTAGATTAACGATCGATTAGCGACGAAATGATCAATTGGCTGAGTATCATCATAATTTCTGGGATTCTTGCGATGTCTCGTGTTGACATTATCAGCAAAATAATAG
>JAOBBC010277778.1:0-13813 GCA_025388495.1 Curcuma longa | reverse complement strand
CCTCACCGAAAAGGGTTCCATAAATCGCTTTCGATCGCTGTAGCAAGAGCAAATGTGGCTGAAACAGGAACAAGGCACAGCCCTCGGCTTGATTCAATTAAAGGTGGTAATTAAGAACAAATAGGTGGTTGTTAGCCTTGATTCAATTAGGATTTTGTTAAGTTTGGCATGGAAAGGAATTAGCTTAATTGTAATTGGCATGAATATAAATGAAATTTAGTTGTGGATAGGTTAATCTAATGAAACTTAACTTGAAGTTAGGATTGAAATGTATTAGGGTTACTGTTGGATTTGATTAGGGTAGTTTAGATATGGTTAAAAATTTATGAAATTAACTAATGTTGAATTAGCGGGAGTCTAATTGAATTATGAATCTGAGTGGAATTAGGGTTTCATAAGACTAGGAATTTATTAGGTTATGGTTCTGGTTTAATTAATTGACATAAGATTTAATTAACTAGGATTTATGCCTAGTTAACAAAGGGATTAATTTAATTAACTAAATAATTCATGATTAAGCTATTAATTGGTTAAATTGGATAAATTATAATTTAGTTAATTAACAAAGTAGTTAATTAACATTTAATCCATTGATTAATTAGATAATTAGTGATCTGTTGGATTTAGGGTTTGATCTGGTTTCGACTAACTCTAGTCAATGAGAGTTTAATTGGGCTAGAGTTTGTCCTGTAATAGAATTTAATATATTATTGTACTTAGTGGGTGTTGTATGTTGTAATCTGTAGGATCTGGATGTGTGGATCCTGTTCCACAAAAAAGTTCTAATTTTGATGTGCGTCACACCAGGTGGGTACTCCTGTGCTTGGTCAAAACAGGTCTTCTTTTCGTAGTGAATGTTTATCTTGTTGCTATTTTTATTACATTTGTTGCCTGATTCATTGCTTGACACCTACCGTTGACCTTGATATAATCTGTTTATCATCAATCCAGTCTCCTTAATTGTTGATTACCTATGTTGACTTATCATGATTAAAGTTGCGCATATCTTGACGTTGTAATAGTTATCTGTTGCATTGTGCATCGTAGCATGTTGTTGTTGTTGTTATTGTTGTTGGCTCTTACCTGACACCGTGTTGAGGTGGCACATGGGTAAGAGGTTGCACTATAATTGGGTGCGACCAGGACTGGCTATATTGCCCTCCTGCTACACTGCCACTCCCCACTTATTGTTAGTGGTCAGTTGTTGGAGTTGTGCAGTATGCCCTGTTTGGCCCCTTAGTTCACTGTGCTCTGGGAGAGAGACTGGGGAGTGTAGAGTGCGAACAGTGACTTGCATTTGATTGCGTTGTTTGTTGCATTTTTACATGCATTTGTTGGTAGGTTATTATATAGTTTACTTTATTCATATGTTGCGGTTGTTGCACTTACCTGCCATGATTGTTGCATTTGGTTGCTATGATTGTTGCATTGCGTGTCATTACATACATGACTACATTTGCTTGATTCCTACTATCATGATTCGTGTTATCTACTAATTTCGATACCCGTTGATTATTAATCTGCTTCTTCTATACTTATTCGTTCTAGACTTTACACACTTATTATTCCTGCTGTTTAACCTTTACATGCACTTCTTCCCTGTACCCACTGAGTATTTGTTGCTCACTACCCACACCCTGGGGTTGCATTGTTTTCTCCCCAGGTAGCAGATAGGTTTTCCTTGGAGCTTAGAGATTGGTCGGCTGCTTCCATCTCACACCAGAAGATTTAGTATGTTTTGGGTTTATTCGCTTTTAGTCGTAGTTCGGTATGGTTGTAATAAATTTGTTCATATTCGATATGGTTGTATTTGGGATTTTATGCACTGGTGGCTTTTCGTTTTGTTTGGATTTACGATGTTTTCTGCTATGAGGATTTTCAATTATTTTGGTTATTGTACATGTGATAGTAGTAGTTACGGTCGTGTAGGCCTTATTATCATATGTATGCATCTGTGCTTGTGGGTAAAGGACGTGTAGTCCTTATTCCGGCCGCATGTAGCTGTGTATCTATGTTTGTATTCTGAAAATTGTCATGATTACTGGGGAGATACTACCGAAATTTTTCGGATGGCCTCCCGGGTCGTGACACTCTATTGATCTAATCATATATTTATATGTGATAATTATGTTTAGGGTTCACCCCTTGGTCTATCCCAATGAGGTTACTATCTAACTAGAATCTAGTAACATCGATGGATGGAAAGAAAACAAATTAGAATCAATCAAGAATCATACACGTCATTAATAAAATAAAGATTAATGCATTATTTCATCAAATTAAATATTAAGTTACTTCCTCGTCCTAGAATAAGAAAACAACTCAGAAATACCGACCATCAACATTGTAGCTCCTTATCTTCAAAGTTGTCTCCTCGATCTCCTATCATTGGATCAATTGATCCTTAGGGTCTCTTTCAAGAACCCTTCGGTGTCTCTAGCCGCTGCCCCTTGCTTCTTTTTATAGATTTTAGAGCCTTGACAAGGTCTCTTAAAAGGTGGGAAAACTCTAATATATTTTCCTAAAAAAAGGGTTGAAAAGAAATTAATAAAAACCATAAAAATAGGGGAGGCAGTACCACACACTCCACGCCTGTGTGGGGCACCACGACCTAGCCATGGTGAGCGTTGGAAAACTTTTTCATCATGGGGCAACAAGGAACACATCCATGGTGGCCACCATATCCTAGTCGCGTTCCATTTTAAAAGCTCCAATTTGATGCTTCCGGTTGCCTCTTCTTCTCGGATGCTCCATGACTAATGGAAACCACTACGGGTTGCCCGTAGATAATGTTGTAATGTGTATTCTCTTAGCCTTTCATCTCTAATTGTGCTCCAATGCTAAAATCTTCCATTCCTATCAATATAAAGCACAATTTACAGTCATTCGAACTAAAATAATGAAATGAATGCCAATATTAGAAGTTTATTCAAATATGTTTATGTAATATAGTAAATGCATACAAAATAGGACCGAAATATATGTATCCCTAACAAATTCATCTAGACCTATCGAGCAGTTATACTAATAAGTAAATGCATATGAATTATTTCACTAAGACCTAACCTAGAAGTTCTATGTGTGGTGCAATGTAAGTTGATTTTTCAAGTATCAATTTCCAATTTAAGTTATTTCGCCATCCCATCGTATTCCCAAAGTCACCCATGCAAGAGGCACTTACTTGCCATATGCTAGGATTGTTCTTTCAATAATGCTTTGCATTATCTACATAAGATCTCAAAGGAGCACTCGAAGTCGAGATTAACGAATAGATAAATACCTAATCATTATTTATTTCTTATGGAGCACACCTATCTATATAGGATCACGGGGATCGATAGAGGGGGTGAATATCGATTGTGTCTTTCTCATTTTTTTTTCATTCGTTCATTCTTTCTACAGAATTAATCACAATAGAATATAATATAATAAACAAAGATAATATAAAAGAGACACACTAGATTTACTTGGTTCATAATCTCTAGGGTTGCTACTCCAAGACCTATCAACAGGAGACACTTGTCTACTCGTGTTCTCCTTTTCGTATGCCTTCCAAAGGTAGAGAAACCTTCTTACAAGATTAAGTAGTATAAGCACAAATGATATAAAAGTAAAAGAAATTAATCAAAAACAAATATACTTTTGTCGAGCTGATCTAGAAGTCCTGAGTGTCATGCATTCCTCTTGGCGCATTGCTAATTGCAAAGCTTCGAGCATTGATTCGAGCATAGAGATGAAGAGTAGTAGTAGAGTTATTGATCCTTGAGCTCTGATCTCAAGGTTCTTTTATAGGCTTCATTCAGTTGACCTATAAATCTTGTTCGGTTGATCGAACCTGGTAAACATGATCCCCACGACCAAGTTCATCACGATCTAGACTGAGTCATGCGATCTCATCATCATCAGGTTTATCGGTCTACCAGAACCTTTCTGGTCAAATGAACCAGGCCATTAACCAACCCAGATTCGGACCCACACACGATCAACCAAACTCATCTGAAGCTTCGAGCATAGAGATGAAGAGTAGTAGTAGAGATATTGATCCTTGAGCTCTGATCTCGAGGTTCTTTTATAGGCTTCATTCAGTTGACCTATAAATCTTGTTCGGTTGATCAAACCTGGTAAACATGATCCCCACGACCAAGTTCATCACGATCTAGACTAAGTGATGCGATCTCATCATCATCAGGTTTATCGGTCTACCAGAACCTTTCCGGTCAACTGAACTGGGCCATTAACCGACCTAGGTTCGAACCCACACACGGTCAACCAAACTCATCTAGTTGACCGTATAGGATTGTAGGGATCGATAGAGGGGTTGAATATCGATCTTGTCTTTTCATGATTTCATCGTTCGTTCATTCTTTCTACAGAGTTAGTCACAGAGGAATATAGAATGATAACTAAAAGACCAAAGAGAAGAGACACACCAAATTTACTTGGTTTCCAACTACTTGGAGTTAGTACTCCAAGGCCTATGTACGAGAGATACTAGTCAACTAGTGTTCTCTCTTCTGGATGCTTTTCGGAGGCTAAGATGTTAGGTTTTGGTATGCTCATTTTAAAATTTTATGTTTATCTAAACATGCACCGGAAGTGTAATAAATAATTTATTACTATCTACATATAAACCCCATATGAGGATACACACGCATGAAAATATATTCAGAGATAACATGCATAAATAATTTATACCTTGATGACGCGAAGTAGAAACGATATCAACTAGCAACCTTGAGAAAAATTGCCTCTATTTGTATCTGTTGGTACACCAGTTGATTTTGATATGATCAACCAAGTTAGATTAGGTCTTGTTGCGGTCTGATCCCTCTATCTAAGTGTGCATGAGCTTAGGAGCAGAGAAAGTCAAGCGAAAGACGCAGCGGTCGAGAAGGATGGCACGAGAGAGTGAGCCGACGGGCTCTGTGCATCCGAGGGACGCGAACGTTACGGAAGAGTATACCGGTAGAGCGAGAAAAACGTGTGTGGCATCTGAGGAATGAGAAGCCGGGAGGAAGGACGCTCAAGAGGCGAAAGACTAGAGTCGAGTTCGGGTGAGCCTAACTCTGGTTGACCAAAAATCACCCAAATAATATTTCTAAAAAATGTCAACTCTGTTGACTTTGACCAAGTCAAAATCTCCAGCTTTTAATCATCGATCAAATCAAGGATAATCTCTATCCTTAATCAAGGATTATTCAAACGTTGATAAACATTTTTTTTAAAGGATAATATTTATTCTTTATCAAAGATCAATGATCAAGATCAAATCCTATCTACGATCAATGGTCAAGATTAGTTTGCGTAGATCATAAATAGGCCTTGAAGCTAAAGAGAAAAATAGCACTTCAATTATAACATTTTTCTTAGCTTCCGTCTTGTGCTACAAATGCTTGTAAGAAGTTTCTCCACCTACAAGAAGTTTTTGATAGTAAGCTTCAACCACCTTGGCTTACAACCACGTCGGTTGTAACCAAGTACATCTGTTTGTATTCGCCTCTTTATACTAGGTTTATTTTATTTAATTTATGTTGGATTTATTTAATTGTTAAAACTAACATTTATCCTTGTAAAGTTGTGCAAGAGATCCAATTTGATTTATATGAGAAATTCACCCCCCCCCTCTTACCATTCCACATCGATCCAATAAGTGGTATTAGAGTCGGGACGCCGCAGAAGGACTAACTGTTGGTGTAGGGAGCACTAGATGAATGAACCTTAGTTTTGATGATGGTACGAGGTTCAAGTTAAGTGTGCGTTGTGTACTGACAAGCTGATCTAGTGTGCAGGGAGTACAGGAAAGTCCTAGTTGAGGTTAGACAAAGTAAGTCCTAGTTGCGGCTAGGCAAAAACAAGTCCTGGTTTGGAGGATCAGGTAAAAGTCTTAGCAAAGTTAAGTGCACCAGGTGCAAGCTCAGGCAGGTCAAGAGGACCGGAAAGCATGGTAGAAATCCAAGTAGGTCAGGAGGACTGGATGCTTGGTGGAAGTTTAGACGGTCAGGAGGACCGGTAGCCTAGTAGCAAATCCTGGGGGTCGAGGACCATGGCTAAGCAGGAAGTCCAACAAGTCTGGAGTCAGGTAAATTTTAATTATAAACAACCCGGACCTTTGTAAATTGAGTCCTTGAGAAACGACTCGGACCTCTGTTATATTACTTAAGTGATATTTAGGAGTTTGATTAATTATAAATTTTAATTTTAAATGGTGTGAGTGACAAAATAAAGAAAACAAAATAAATAAAATAATAACAACCAAAACACACACCATCAAGATCCTAAGTCAACTACAATAGTGGATCGACTAGCTGATGTGAGGGCGCTCAGAAGGATATCTAGGCACTTGGATTGGTCCATGTAAGCAGCTGTGACTAGAGATTCACATCAACTTTTACGATCATTCTATGACGTTGGTTCACACGCTCTACGCTCTTGAGATGCTACTGCGACACCGAGATGTTACACCAACAACCACACACAACTTCTACATTATTGTCAGTAACAAGTAGTGCATTCTTGTTCATCTTTTGTACTTAATTTCATAGGAATGGTAAAATTGTTACCATTCCTCTCTTATTGTAAAAGGTGAGACTCTTTCTCATTGTGAGAAAGAGTCGACTAGTGAATTGTCCATCGGAAGTAATCAAGGACTGCGGGCTTTAGAATAGCAGCCAGAAGTTGTGAACTAAGTAAAAATAAAAGTATCTTTACCTTATATTTTTAATTATTACATTCCATTGCATACTCAAGTTTGTTTAAGTGAGTTTTTGAAAACAAAGTGAGAAAGCGAACAACGCTATTCATCCCCCCCTCTAGCACTCTTTTTGATTCTACATTACTTGGTGTTACTCATGATCAATCCATAATTAATAGTTAATTATAGAAGACCAACATAAATTGAGAACCAATAATGTTACACAAACTATGAGATTATCCAAAAGACATAAAATGAATTTGAGAATTAGATTTTCAGATCAAGAGAGATGAGTCTGGTTGAACCAGACGAAGGGCAAATATGAAAGATATTTTATCAAAATAAAAGCGCAAATGGGTCACATCTTTTGAAGACAAAGTAGACCCTCTTTGATTTAATTATAAACCAAATTAGTTTGATCTTAATTAAAAGGTGGTTTGGTTTTAAACCAACATGGTTTGGTCTTGAACCAAATTTAAGATTATTAGTTTGGATTTTGGTCTAATGGATACAAGTTTATGATTTGTGAATCAAACCCGTTAGAGATCTATAAATAGATCTCTATAGAAGAGAGATTTAACAGAATAAGAAAAACTAAAGGTTAGGTTTTATTTCTCCTCCTCTCTTCTTCTTACTGCCACCCATTTCTCCTCTTCCTCTTACAGTCGCCACCTTTGGTAGTGTCACCACCGTCCAAGAGGGGTCATCCATCAGCTTCTCTTGCTCCACCGATCATCCACCTCTCGAAGTGGAGTGGCTGCTGTTCACAATCGGCAACACACTAAGGAGCCGCCAAACAGCGAGCAAAGGTTATTTTGTTGTGAGGTAATTCTTCTTCCGCCCTTGACTATTATTTTGATGAGTAATTATTATTGCCGAAACACTAACGTCATTAGGCCTATTACCCCTCTCAGTAGGGAACCATCTGACGACCTTCGAATGGTGGCTTAATCACCTCCATTTAGTTTGATTTTTATCATCGAGTTGCTTTGAATCGTCGAATATCAAATTGAATCGTAGGTTCTCTCTCGGATCGCTTTGTCTTCTTCCTTCGATTAGTATCAAAATGGAGACACAATACGTGACTTAGTGAATTCATCTCGTAGAGATCTCGGCGTTGATACAAGTAGAAGTAACTTTTTTTCAAGGTTGGTAGTTGATGTCATTTCTGCTTTATATCATCCAACTAGTATAATTTTTTTATGATGCCTTTTCTATGATTATGTCTGCATACATGTTTATCCTTGTGTGATCTTTTATGCATGTGTTGTAACAATATAGATTATTATGTTTCCTTTACTTATTTAGTGAAATAAAATTCTAAAACGCAAATAGAGAAACCCAACATAGGGAACTATATAAGATCTCCTAGTCTTTATGTAAGTAGGAGTAGTTACATGGATTAAGAGCCATATTGGTTGAATCTCCTAACCTAGAATGGGATTACTATCCTAGGATGTTATTGAGATTTTTATTGAACTCAACTAATAATATTTATCATTATAAATTAAGTTAAATATTTATCTAATACTTGAAACTTCTATTATTTTTCTTAATTTTAATGTATTATAAATAATTTAACATTATAAAAAATTATAAATAAGTATATTTTATGTTTTTAATAAAAATTAAGAAATAAATTTATAATTAAAATTTATATAAATTAATAAAAAAGTTTATTCATAAATTATTAATGAATCAAATTTATTAGTGATTATGTTTTGTTGTTTTATATATTTATTTACTATTAAACGAACATAAATGAAATTTATCGAATTGGACATTTGAACATTTGGTTCATTTATAACCAAATAGAAGTGTCTTATCCCAAGTGATAAGCATGGAGACATGTATTGATTGAGGTTTAGGGTTCGAATCCTCTTAACAACATGTGTTTGTTGACTGAGGTGCTGTGCAATTCAAGTCTTAGCAACATGTATTTGTTGGCTGAGGTGTTATTTCGGTAGTAGGCTCTTATCAACATAGTGGTATCGTGCCTCCAAAAAATTCCTTAGAGGGTTTTCTAATATGGGGCCGTTTCGGTGGTGGGGTCGATCACTATAAAAAATTTATCCATTACAGTCTAGTTAAAGTGTCTTATCCCAAGTGGTAAGCAATATGTATTTGTTGACTGAGGTGCTGTGCGATTCAAGTCTTGGCAACATGTATTTGTTGGCTAAGGTATTGTTTCGGTAGTAGGCTCTTATCAACATAGTGGTACCGTGCCTCTAAAAAATCTCTTAGGGGGTTTTCTAATATGGGGTTGTTTCAGCGGTGGGGCTGATCACTATAAAAAGTTTACCTACTACAATTTAAGTTGAAGTGCCTTATCCCAAGTGGTAAGCATGGAGACATGTCTAGCTTGAGGTTTTGAGTTTGAATCCTCTTAACAACATATATTTGTTGATTGAGGTGTTGTGCGATTCAAAACTTGGCAACATGCATTTTTGGTTGAGGTGCTGTTTCAGCAGTAGGCTCTTATCAACATAGTGGTACCGTGCCTCCAAAAAATCCCTTAGGAGGTTTTCTGATATGGCGTCATTTCGACAGTGGGGCCAGTCACTATAAAAATTTTATCCACTACAGTTTGTTGAAGTGCCTTATCCCAAGTGGTAAGCATGGAGACATGACTCTTATCAACATAGTGGTACCGTGCCTCCAAAAAATCTCTTAGGGGATTTTCTAATATGGGGTCATTTCAGCGGCGAGGTCGGTCACTATAAAAAGTTTACCCACTACAGTTTGTTGAAATGCCTTATCCCTAGTGGTAAGCATGGAGGCATGTGTTGCTTGAGGTTTCGAGTTCAAATCCTCTTAGCAACATGTATTTATTGACTGAGGTGTTATGCGATTCAAGTCTTGATAATATGTATTTGTTGGCTGAGGTGCTATTTTGGCTGTAGGCTCTTATCAACATAGTGGTGTCATGCCTCTAAAAAGTCCCTGAGGGGGTTCTCTGATATGGGGTCGTTTCGGTGATAGGGCCTGTTGGTGCAAGAAGCACTATATCTTTTCTAGGGGTTCGATGTTTGACAATACACCTAAGTCTGGTCAGTTTGACCAAGGGTTGATCTAAACAGGACTTGATGTTTGGATGTGTGGAAATGTGTGAAGTCTAGTCAGATGACTAGCGAGAAGTCCTAGTCGGTTAGACTTAGCAGTGGAAGTCCTGATCTGGACGATCGAGTAAGGGAAGTCCTGGTAAGTGAATCTAGGCAAGAGAAAGACCTAGTTGTAGGCTAGGCAAAGGGAAGTCCTGGTTTGAAGGATCAGACAGAAGTCTTGGCAGAGTCGAAGCACCAGGTGAAGCCTGGGCTGATCTAGAGAACCGAGTCAAGAGAGGACCGAGCCGCAACACAAATCCTGGGGGCTGAGGACAGACCTGAGCAAAAGTCCAACAAGTCAGGAGGACTTGGTTGGCAAAGGTAAATTCTTTTGAGTGGAGTGGGTAAGGGCGCGTTCCCAGAGTGGAATGGTAGGCGTCAGACTAACCCAAAATTTCAATAGAAATCTGAAGTTAGACCCACAAAATAAGGATAGGTTGTATTGCTTTGTTTGCATACTTGTCTTGCAGTAACCATGATGCAGGGGCAACACATGAGGAATCCAACTTCAATGAGTCATAACTTTTGACTTGGGACTCAGAACGAGGCACGGTCAGATGCGTTTCGAAGCTCTCTCAGAGGCCTTTCAAACCTGAGCAAAAGTTACTGGAGTTGACTTGAGATAAGAGTTGAGTCGACTCAAGATGGAGTTGACTCAAATGGTCACTCGAGTCGACTCGAAGTCCAGATAACGCAGTAGAAAGAAAAAAATTATCGGCAAGCTCCACGTCAGACTTGAGTCGACTCGAGATCCCAGTGGAGTCGACTCGAGTGCCCTATAAAAGAAGGTGAATGTGCACAGATGGAAGATATCAATTCACAAGTTCACCTCTCCGGCTAATGTGGTTTCTAAACGCGAACAAAGCCAAACGCTTGCAACCAGGGAAGATTCAGGAGGAGTGCGTGGCGCTCAAGACTTCCGGATCGGCAACTAGTGTTTGCATTTTACTTTACTTGTCTTTATATTCTATTCTTTATTGTTGTTATTATTTACGGACTATAAGACAGATTTCTCCGCCTCCGAACAAGGTTCGGAAAGGAGACCACTAGTGAACGGGTGCCTCCCGTACATAGGCCTTGGATGTACTAACCCTGGGGGTTAGGAACCAAGTAAAATCCGCGTGTCCCTGTGTGTTTTCTAATATTCCGCTGCTAGTACTTTGATAGAAAATGAACAAGTTCGAAAAGTGACAACACGTTATTCACCCTCCTCTAGCGTATTCCAGCGATCCTACAATTGGTATTAGAGCCGGTGCGCTCTTGATTGGACTAACCGCCAAGGGAGCAAGACGGCAAAGATGGAGGGGGAGCAAGGTAAATTTTTTAACGGTCATTTTAAATTTCATATTATTTGTTTTAAATACAGGGAGAGAGGGCACTACAAAAATAAGTGTCCTACTCATAAGATTCGGACGGCACCACCGGCGGCAAAGGAGCAACTGATGCCAGGAGCCCGGAGAAACAAGGATCACATCCAGTGCTTCAAGTGTCAAAAACGCAGACATTACAAGAACCGGTGCTTGGAGAGGAAGACAGCAAAGAAACTAGAATTAAGGGAAGTGATTCCGATAAGTAATTTAATTTATGAAAATACTCCTAGGTTGCATGCGCATGCTAGATTTACCTTTTCTGTGAATTTAGATAACTTTTCTAAAAATTTAGAAAAATTAGAAAAAGTCACTTTGAATAATTCAAATCTAGATAAATTTAAAATTTTAAATAATCTAAAAAATCAAATTTAGATAAGATAAATCTGACAAATTCAAATTTAAAAAATCAAATTTGGATAAATTAGAAATTTCAAACTTAGATATAAATTTAAATAAATTGACTAAATCAAATTTGAACAATTCAAATTTGAAAAAGTCCGATCTAGAAATATTAGATAATAATTCAAACTTTAATAATTCAAAATTAAATAATTTAAAAAATTCAACTTTAAATAATCCAAACTTGGATAATTCAAATAATTTGACTAAGTTAATTTTAAATAATTCTAAATTAGAAAATTCAAAATTAGAAATTATTAATAAGGAAAATTCATCTAACTTTAATAAATTAATTAATTAATCTAAATTAAATAATAATTTAACTAATTCAAATTTAACCAATTCAATTATTAATAATTCAAATACAATTAATCTAGATTTATCTCGAATAAATAAAAATTTAGATCAAGTTTTTAACTTATTCAAACAAGATAACGATAAACTTAATAAATCAACTTTAATTAATTTAACAATTCCAAAAATTAATAATAATTCAACTAAACAAGATAAAATTAATAACCATCAAGATAAGTTGAACAATTCAATTTTATATAATAATTTGAAATTAAAATTTTAAGATAATCCTAATAGTAAGAAAAATTTAAAATCCAACAAGATAAATCCTAAAATTAATAATTTAAATATTAAAATTTTAAAATTAAATAATAAAATTAATTATGATCGTGTACCCTTTAATTATGAAACATTGAATAATTCTAAGAAAGTAAATTTAAAAATTTGAAGTTAAATCCTAAAATTTAGGAAAATAACTTTATTTTAACAAATCAATAAAAATCTTAAAAACTTAATCAACTTAATAAAATTAAAACTTAATAATTCAACCAAAACTTAATCAAACTATACAAATTAATTCAAATCTAAAACTAAAATCTACACAATAATAATTCAAAATTAAACTAATAATCCATAATTAAAAATAAATTAAAATTAAAATTAAATTAAAATTAAATTAAAATTAACTTAAATTAAATTAAAATTAACTTAAATTAAATTAAATTAAATTAAGTTAAATTAAATTAAAAATAACTCAAATTTAAACGTCATGAACTTAATAATAAATTACTTTTAATTATAAAACTAAATTAAAATATTATCAAATGAAATAAAAATTTAAATAAAATTCAAAGTATGTCAAAGTGGGTTGACATACTCGCGGGTCCATACGAAATGTATCAAATCGAGAATTTGATACATTATTAGAAACTAAAAATTATTGCGTGAATTGTTTGACTTATGCATACTTGCCTTGTCATGCATATATTTTATTTTAAATGCATATAATATGTCATGTCATCATATTTATTTACTACTTAATTTAGAACGGTTAGTTAAAGACACATGAATAGTTGACACTTGACAACATAGTACCAGAGTGGGACGAGATGATAATACGTTAGGGAAGCTTGGTCTAAGTAGTCAAGTGGAGTAAGGAGTACCTTGCTTGGTCTGCTTAGTCAAGTGGAACTGACCGAAGCTACCTCACCACATCCTAGACTAGTTAGACCAAGGTTTCTCAAGAAATTAGTTAAGGTCATAATTTCTTGAATCAGTTTTGTCTTAGAACGTGGTCATTGTTCTGATACCTAAGAAGGCCTCTGTGCCTCGCCACTACCTGAAAATTGATTCTTGAAATGTGGACTTAATTAATTGACGGTTAAACCTGAATCTAACACAAGGTCAAACATTCATTAGAACTTAAACTTAAACTTAATCAAGTTAAAATTGACAACTCATCTCACATAACCCATAAGGTTACCCATATATGTCATATATTGCAACACTTAGAATGGGTGAGATGATAAGGACAATTAAAGTACAATATTTTGAAAAAGATTTTCAAAAATTATTATAACTATTTTTATAAAAATTATTTTTGAAAACATGATATTTACATAGGATTAATGCTTGCTGAGTGTATCTATACTATATCTTTTAAAATATTATATATTTGAAAATTGATTGACCAACACTTAGACACAAACCTCTAGGTCAACACTAAATCAAAACCCTAAGATACATAGGCAAAAAATCTTTGTGGTCAACAAGGATGTCCTAAGAGAGTGTCTAGTTCAGGGGAAAGTCATTTTTGAAAGACTTTATATTTAAAAGACCTCTTAAAAATAAACTTTAAAAATTCTAAAATTATTTTTAAAAACTATTGTTTTGCAAAATATATTATAAATTATTCTTTTAACTTGGAACAACCCCTAAGACACATAGGGAGATTG
>JAOBBC010277593.1:0-11218 GCA_025388495.1 Curcuma longa | reverse complement strand
TGTTGGAAGTGGTGAAATAGATTTCATGGGTACGATACTCTCCTTTGGAACACTTGAAGTGCGATTAAATAAAGGAGTTGATGTCATAGTGCTTTTAGGTAACCCTTCCATAGGCCGAGATATCGACTCTGGAGTTTGTGGTGAACCAGATCCAAAAAAAGATATTTGAGGTGATGTGACTGATGTTGGAATAGCAGTTTTCTTTCCCTCATCAATAGGATAAAGCTTTGACACTAATGTTTGTGGTATTCCAGATGGTTCGTTGGCCCATTTAAAAACAGAACTAGTTGGCAAATTAGAGGCCTGCTGAGAGGGTTTCACTTGAACATCTACAGAAACAGAAAAAAGGATATCATCAGAGCAAAGATCCAGTTGAAGGTGTACAAATGAAATCAATTAGCACAAATTGCTTATGAAATGATTGACTGTCTTACCTTTGCTTGCAGCGTAGACCTCTGGCTGAACCTTACTGATGGAATTGGTTGAAGACGATGAGTTTCCAGTGCCTTTCTGCTGGATTATGGCATACATCTCAAGTTTAGAATCAAATTCTTTCTTAGCTGTCTGGAAGGGGTTGCCAACATCGATTTTGACACTTTCTTGTTGAGTCATTCTTTTCACAACCGTCTTGGAAGGCTCAAAGCAAGTCCGGCTCTGCATTAAGCGGATTCAGCAGATCACCTTGAAATAATACTATTGTTTGACAACACAAAATACATGCAACCATTGGTATATGTATTGCTCTAAAACTTCAATATGCGAGTAAGATTACTTCAACTAGTAGAATTTGAAATTTAAAGTTGAAAGAGAGAACAATGGACCAGGTACATTATAGCAATTAGAAATAACCTCAATCCATTGGCGGGTACAGAAGGACAAACATCTGAAACAATACAAATTAAGCTGACTATTACTCAAGGATTTGAGGTAAGGTGTCTCCAAACTCTTAAGATGAATCAAAAAGAAATTCTGGACTTCCAGCCAGAACATTGATCTCATAAACTATTAGAAATCCACAGCAGCATATCAGGCCTAGAAGTGCGATCAAATATCTGCATTGCACAAAACTAATAGATCCTTGTGAGATATGTGCGTATCTATGAGTCAGATGGACAATGGATACATGACAACGGACCACAAATATGGCAGGTCACATTTGCTCACTATTTATGTTAATTCCATCATGTATTGTTCTGGTAACTAAAACTGAAATTTACAAGCATGATGAAAACATTATTTTATTGACATGCACCTTTGTATCATCAACTAGATGCACTATAGGGTCTGTTTTACCATTTGATTTATAGAATGAAATCACTTATACTAGACCCTATTATGGCTTCTAAACGTAAATACTATTCCCTGCAACAAAACTTACATGCTGAGATGAATAATAACCTCCAAGAAGATGACACATCAAACTTGCACCGAAAGGAGACTTGTTTATTGCTTACAATACACTTGTAGATGTAGAATCAAAGCAACAAAGCAAAAAGATGTGCATCCTATTTATGTGAAATATCCAATTCAAGACAAAATGACATTATCGGAAGCTGAAAGTAGGATAGACCAACTGGGAGAAAAGCAAATTCAAAATGAATTAGCTGAAATTGATGGAGCACATGAAGAAGCACTATTTTGATTCAATTAGACACCAAAAACAAAATTCAAATTCAGAAAGAAATAAGTTGAGTACTAACCTTTTCCAGAGATTCTCTTCTCCTTCTTGTAGTTCCTGGCTCGACGTTTGATAAAGCACTTGTTGAAGCTCTCTTGAGACGTCCCTCACTAGAAGTATCGATGAAGGAAATTCTCTTCATAGAATCTGGAGTACGAAAAGGACTTTTGGCAATTGGAGATTTCAAAGTGACGTCTTCATCAGCAAGACCAATTGATTCTAACAATTCCCTTGCTACACCAGTTCTTCTAGTTGAAGTATCATTTAGCTTAAGCAGATCCATCTGCTTTCTAAGACGTTCAGATAGCTGCTCGGCTGCTGCTAACTGTGAGTTTAATGTGTTACAAACACTATGCAAAGACTGACTATGCCTGCAAAACACACCAACTCTAATAGAGTTTACCATGTGAAGATTGTTAATTATGCGGAAAATGAATAATAATTCTTTAGCAAGTATCTTAAATGGAAAATGGCAATGTAATAGTAGGATGATCATAAGCAACTATGCAATATAGAAAAGACAACATTTCCTGCAGAGAACAAAAGAGAAAATTGACTTATCACATTTTCAGGAATATGATATAAGAAATACAGCCCATAAAAGACCAAAACAAACAGAAACTGAAGATGACACCAAGTTTCCTCCCATGGCTTACTCATACCTTGATTGTCTCAGGTTACCATGAAAAGCTCTTTGGCCAGCAGAAATTGTATCACTTCCACCAAATTTGCTAATCTCAACATTATTGAAATGTTTCTCCAATTGTATAAGCTGATTTGTCAAATTCTAAAAATAAAGAAACAAACCATCAGTATCTTAAACGTATGAAGAAATTTTTTCAAGCCCTCAGCTGTAAGATAGACCTGGTGTGCCTTCCGGATATTTTGCTGCTTTTGTTCAACCTCAGGACTCAACTTCTGACGACTCCACATGTCCCAATACTGGGTACTAGAAGCTTGTTTAACTATATCTGCCATGTAAACTTGCTTAGCTGAAACTGAAAGAACAAAAAATACAAAGTGTAAGAAATTTTCAGCCACTGACAATGATAATGAAAAAACATGGTTATATAAAAGATGAAATTCAGACATTCTTGCATTTAAAAAGATTGTTAAATACTAAGATATTTGGTAACAATCTGAACAATTTCTACCTCAATGATTAGATAGAACATACTTGGACAGATTCACAGCATTTTTTTCATTAGTTGCCATTAGACCTTTCGACAACAAAACAAGTTCCCAGATCAAGAAAATTTCAATTTAACCAAAACTGTAACTGCCGGAGGAATAAAAAAAGAACAGTCCAGTGCACAAAACTCCCGCCAGTGCAAGGTCCCAGGGAAGGAATATACCTCATTGGGTCTATTGTACACAACCTTACCTTACATTTTGCAAGAAGTTGTTTCCGCGACTCAAACCCGTGACCTCAAGATCACATGGCAACAACTTTACCGTTGAATCAAGACTCCCCTTCGTAACTACCAAAATAATACTCAAATAATCTCAACCCATTGATTTAATTTCCAACTTCTTGTTTTATAAGAGCATCATTTGATCAAGTTGTGGCAATCTCCATTAGGAAAGATTTCAAAATCAAATTTTCATGCAAAGGCTTATGTGAATTGCCAAAGAGTAGCGAGCATAGCTTTAGTTACAAATTAATGTAGCATATAATTTCAGATATCTATGCCTGAGATTCAGCATTATCAACAAGACTAACATAATTGTATGCTATTCAACTTTAGGACTGAAAATAGAACAAGATACAGCATAAATGGTTGTCTCAAAATCTCCTCTCTCTACGTAAGCTTATAAAGCGCAAATGGTCCAGGAATCAACTTAATTGAATCTGGAAATCGTAAAAGTATTACCAGTTTCTTAGCAAAACAACACAAAACAATATACAATATTTCAATAGTCTCTAATTACTTTGATTGCATCATCTTGTCTAGTTGGCATGCCTAAGCCCAGCCAGATATGAATGCATATTTGGGCTGAGCTTGACCCAACACAGTGCTTGTCATGTCGCACTTGGGCAGACACAGCCGTTGGGCCCAGATATTTTTAGTATGTTTAAAATATCATGTAATTATTAAAATTAATTAACATTCAAAAATTAAAAAGTATTTAAAAAGAAAAGAAATAAAAACGATAAGAAAGAATTTTAAACTACAAAATTTGAAATTAAAAGAAATTTGAAAAAACAAACTTTTTCTTTAAATGTAAAATCAAAATGGATTCATGGCTAGTCAACTTGGCCTGCAGCCTGATCTGTGCCAGGCCCGTTTATTTTTTAGAAAAAAATGAAAAATACAGTCAATTTTGGAGCAGATCATGGCCTGGTTCACCTCGAGTCATGTGTAGCCACAATTCAGTCATGCTCATTTGTGATGCCACACAGCAGAGCACGACATGGCCCATGTCACAAGCCAAGCCAAATACCTGGTGACCCAACCCATTTGACACCTCTGGTCTTGTCAAAAATATGGCCACAGAAATTTGGACCATTCGTTTCTCAATAAGAATGTCAAGAAAATGTATAAGAATCAGGCTCAGAAATATGACTGCAAAAAATAAATCACATGCCTTGTAGCATATTTCTCTGGAGATTTTGAACTTCCATGAGTGCTTCCTCTGCATATCTCTACAATAACAAAATGGTTTAACAGAGTTTGAAAATGTAAGATAAAGTGTGCATAATGTCACTTGAAAACCCATCCGAAAAAGAAACAAATATAAAGTGTGCATAATGTCACTTGAAAACCCATCCGAAAAAGAAACAAAAATGATACCTTGCGTCTCTTTAATGTCTCTGATAGGTTTTTCAGACCTTCCTCAAGCACTAGCACTACATTTTGCTGAAAGATAGTGCAAGCATCCCGAAATCCCCCTTCTTGTTCAATCAGCTCCAACATATTATCAAGTTCCCTGGTCATCTCTTTCACCTGATCAGAAAACTTTTGGTGATTAAGTGGATAACGTAATATTAAACTTGCAAGTCTGCTTGCTTAAAATAGTGTCAACAAATTGTTGATGTGGATAAGGTTTACATAGCACCCATGCATATTCTATGAACATGTTAAAGACTGACCCATCCAGGAAGTTGATCAGTTCAATAATGCATCAAAACCAAAACAGCCTACAAATTTGGTTTTACTTAATTGAATGTAGTTGAATATTCACATTCCTATTTTCTATAGTCTTGCATACGGTTCAATTTAAGGAAAAGACCCATGTAGCCGACCCACTTACTACTATGCTGATTATGATGCTTGTTTCTCTCTTATTGTTGAGTGCATGCATATATCACTCTCCGGATTAATCACATATATGCCAATCTCTAGAAGGGATCCATGAAATTCCTTGGGCACGTAAGCAGGGTAGCCTGACAACATAGTATTTTTTTTTTACTAAATCTTAATTCAATAAGGATTGCCTTAATAATAGTGACACATTGATCACAAACCAGAAAACAAGTACTTTATGCAATTGGTTTCATTTTTGCCAGTTGACCAGTTTTCTCTCATTTTAGAAAACTGAGATTGTGCACTTAAAATTGAACTTGCACAGCTTATACAATACCACATACTAAAATTAAAGAGCAGAGAAACACAGAAAGTTCTTGCCAACACACGATCTATGGACTACTTGTACTCCCTCACAAACATAGAAAAATTGTTTCTGTACATTAACCCGGACTAGCATATCTGGTACTGATATATACCATGGATGTCATCCAATTAAGATTTCCATCTTGTACTCAACATTCTAAATCTAAAGGGAGAATGGTGTACAATTTCATATTGTCCAGTAAAGGCAGTACACAAATGTTCCATGGATAAATAAGGAATTTTAGGCAATTCATCTACATGCAAGCAATACCAAGGAGTACAAGAAATATAGCACTGGGTACGAGTAGTGCAAGCTCAATAGCCTTAGCTTGCAAAATAAAAGATGGATAACCGAGTATATTTTATTTTTCTCAATGTTAAATAAATGTGTTGATAGAAATGATAAAGAATTTAATTTTAATGAAAAATACAGATAGACTGAATATCAAGGATTCAAGATGCAAATAATCATGATAAAAGTTGTTAATAACAAGAAAAGGAGAAGGAAGGAGTTAAAAACAACTCTTAAAAACACAACAGTAACTGACAACAACAGGACAAGTTGTCATTTCTTTTCTAAGCTCCACTGCCTCTAAGTAGGGGGCATTTCCTCCTGCTACTCATAGCAAGCTCACTATGGAGCTAGACCATTGTGTGTGCTGAACCAAAAGTCTAAGGAACCACAAAAACTCATAGTTTACAGAGTTGGGTAAGGAATTGAAAGAGTCAATAGCAAGTCAAGAACTCAAAAAATCTAGTGAGCAGCACAAGGATTGCCAAGGAAGTGACTTAAAGTGATTAAAATGTAAATAACAGTCTGTAAGCCAATTGCAAATGCAATTAAACAAAAGGCTTCCAATTTCCTAAACCGCATGCATCATAAGCAAGAATGGGAAAAATGATGGGAAAATGACATATTACAAGAGGAAAAGGAGCAGAAGAAGAGGAGGCAACTGCAATTCTAACCCTAGCACAGAAGGGCATAGGCGATGATTAAAAACTTAGAAGATCGACACATAGGACAGGCAATTATGAAGCAGCAAACATAAACAGTCTTAACTTTAGTTATACAGCATACAAGTTGATTAACAAGAAAAATAATGCTTGTTTCAATACAGACACTCTCATGTCATGGGTAACAAAAGGTACCCAATGATATGCATGGTTCACATTCTGATATTAGAGCACCACCAATCCATTGTGATGAAGACTTAAAACAAAATATTATTCATATGAAGAGTTTGAGCCATTAGGAATCAACACATACAAAAAGATAATGCAGCACAAATGAAACTGCTAGAGTTACCAGGGAGAATAAAAAATTAATACATATATTCCCTTTTTGGTCTTGAATATGAGTGTATTCCCTATTCGAAGCGGAAGCAACAAGATTAACCGCCTCCTAACAATGCCATAATACAAATTCGAATCCCAACCTTTAGCTGGAATATCTCCATATCTAGCTCGCTTACCACTAGACCAAGCAACTTTTCGTAAAAATACTTATGAGGAAATGACAAAATGAGAAAAAAATTGAAGTGGTGTCCATGTTCAACGGCAACCACCAAACTCTATGTAAGAGTTTTAACCAACATGAAATATGATTGATAATGCTTGAAGTTTACAATATGAGATAGTAGTACAAAACATAATTGTTTCCCAATCATGTTCAATATGTGGGATCCAAGGATAAGCCAAGCCAAGAACTTTCATATAAAAGTGCCAATATATTTTATTTCAATAAATATATTCAAGATGCTGAAGAAAGAAAAAAGATGATATCATACGTTATTATATTGTTTCACCAGCTCTGGTTCAGAATCCAACATCTGCAATTGCTTTGAAGTTCTTAAATTGGAAAAGGAAGGTTGTTGCTTAGAAAATGTAATTTTGCCTATTCCAGAACTTTCTTGTGATGAAAAGGAGGTGGCAGCAGCTGCTTCAGCATTAGATGATTTATTAAGAAAAGTTGTCTGCACTTCACTGCGAGCATCTTTGCTTGAAGAGAGCGTCATAGATGGTGGTCCTCCAGCTCCTTTTAAAAAGGGAGTGCTGCCTGATGGAAGATTAAATGAAATGCTACTTCGAGAAGAAAAGGGTGTTTGTCCCAGTCCTGATGGTAACTTGTCACCGGAATCACTGAAAATTGTGCCTGAAGCCGATGATGAAGAATTTGTGTTGATACTTCTTGAACTGAAAAATCCACCACTTTGAAAACTGGATGTAGGAACTGCACCCTGATCTACACCTTTGATTATACCTTTTGCATCATTTTTCTTGGTCGCAGCAGTTTCGCTTGACATGTTACCAACAAGGAGAGGAACCTGCACTTGGGTTCTCGAGGAAGAAACAGTTTCTGCTGCTGTAGATGTTCTATCAATGACTGAATCAGGTCCATTTTTCAAAGACAAATTTGTGGAAAGCTGGGTCGTCTGTTGAGGGTAGCCTATGGAATGCCTATGGAATGAAATGCCACTTCTTTCATCCCCCTTACCAAGTTGGGTGTTGACTCTAGGAAACTCAGGTAAATTTTTGTTTCCTCCATCTTTCAATTCATCACCTGGTTTTACAGTTCATTGGTTTTATCAAGAAAATCTATATAATTGCCAAAACTCAATTTACAGCATCAAATAATGATCTAGAAATCTTGTAAAAACCTATATATTATTGCTTTGCATCATCTCATACCTTCAGGAAAAGAAGCGCTTTCATAAGAAATCTGTTTTGACCTGTCAATTGGTATTAAATCATCTGTACCATTCTTGACTTTGGAAGTGTTTGAAAATAACTCATCCTCCAGTGGCACATCCATTGGAGGAATGGAGGGTTGAGGAAGATCAGAAGTATCTGAAATTCTAAATAAGAAGCAAACATTAATGATAAGTCAACAATCTAAAGCCAATCTACTCAATAATCATACACTAGACCTCTACCTTGCAACATGGAACATGGCAAGCTTCCCATCACCAGTAAGACAAAAAAGGATGCAATATGGTGCTAATTCTTTAAATTCCGTGTCAACCTGTACTTCGACTTTCTCATATAGGGAAATCTTATCGATACCAAACCCCAATATCAGATTGTCTTCACCATTTTCTGGAAGAGAAAAATGTAATACAAATAATATCATTCATAAAGATACATGTAATGAAAATAGAATAATACTTTATAATGATTCTAACCATCAAGTAATCATTTCAGCCTTTACATTAAAAGCTCATAAACATAATTCTTCCAACCTCTACTGAAAAATGTTGTACTTATAACTTAAAAGTCTATGGGAATTTTTCGTTTCATTAAATTATGCAACAAGTTGAACATGACTGATGTGTATATTTTGCAGCTTGAGTCTGAGCTAGCATATGATCCATTATTATTTACCATATTAGTCAATTAAAGTTGTTCTTGTGGAATAAAGTATCATATTCAACATAAAAATGTAAAGAGGCTCCATCAATAGACTCAGAGTTGATAGCAAGAATAGAATCAAAAAACGAATTGTCTTCATACAACTATTCAACCATGTAAATGCAATTAAAACTCACACTAAATGGTGAACCAGGGGAAAGTTGTCTACCTCGATTATAAAAAAAAAATGGCTATCCTATTATCGATAACAATGAAAGATGAAATACTTGGTCCATTTCATCTTAATTTTAAATGAGAAGAAAAAATATTTTATATTTTTTAATCAAAGTGAGATATGAACCTATTTTTTCCTTACAAATCGTCATTAATATGCTCAAATAATAATATTATGCTAGCAAATAGGGTATTATATTGTTTTTATATACTTCCTTTGGATGTAAATAATGTTCAACGGTAACATAAAAATCTATTTTCGGCTTTAGCAGAACCTTAGAATTCATGATTCATACAATTGATAATTCAAAAATCAATCAAAATGATTATGAAGCTCAATTTGACAACCTTGTCAAACGCATTCAACTATTAAAGAACCTAGACGACAATAGGCATCACAGAAGGAAACACTAATAGAAAGCACTCGCTGAGAGATGTTGTCCAATATAATTTGCAACTGATGGACTAGCACATACTTAGCATGATGCATAAGGAGTTTTTTTGCCTTCATAATTGTTAAAAGAAAATATCAAGAACAAGTATGATGTTTACCAGAAGGATAGCAAGGGAAAACAAGTTTGCAACAACAATGAAACTTAAATTGACATTGTCACCTTGTAGACCAATAGAAGGTCTATACTTGTCACTTTGAAACTCAAGCCATGACAGCTCCCTCCGATAGTACTCATCCATTGTATCCTTTACCAGAACAACATGCTGATCAATGTTCTTTTTATTTGAAGCGAGAAGAAGACCCCTAAGCGAAAAGTTTTTAATAATGATAGTTGACATAGATGTTCAACAACAAATTTTAACGAGGCTAAGAACAATTATGTAACTAAAAAGTGGGTGGGGTGGGGGGGGAGGGAATCAAGTTCCTCATTTGTAATAATCTCATGTGGACAAACACCTCCCAGCTACCGATTGAGAAGTGTGTAATATTGTGGTAGATCAGCACAGTTAGCACGATCTTACATATTTCTACGACAAAAGTCTTACTTCTAACAAACTTTCTTTAATACCATAGATCAGACTAACAGTAGATACTATGAAGAGAAATAAATAAACTTCAAATGTTGATAAAGATACAGTCCGGGTATTGTAGTAAGTAATAGTGTTCAATATTGTGCCGCAAAAGATAATAGGAATTACATCAATCACACTAAAAAATCAGTCAATAATCAGAAGTATATGGACATCGACCACAAAACTTGGACCTCAATTACATATTCTTAAACTAGATTGGACCCTGAAGAAGCATAAATATAGTTGCAATAGGTTCAAGATTCATAATTACTAGTATATGAGAAAGACATTTCTTTAAGACATAATAACAATAAATATCCCACAAAAATTATTAATTTTCATTTTACACATTCAGATATACTTTTAGCATGTATATACTTGCAAAGTTCAAAAAATGCCAAAGTGCATTATAATTAATATACACTAGTTAATTATTACCACAAAATAAATTGATAATAATTTGTAAATAAATATGATCCAAAATTTTTTGTTTGAGAAAAATGCTAAAAAAACTTATGCATTCAACTTTTGAAACATGGGATAGCCATGAAAATTTTATTAGCTTTACAAAGATGCTATATCACTAGCAACATCATTTTTTGTATAACATTGATATAATGATTGCACTAATTTCCACAATTCCTTATTATCATGCCATCCCACAAACATATGATCAGAAATTACAAACTAAATTGCAGCATTTTGAGAAGAATTTCAGTATGATAATTAAGCTTGTCCACTGATTTAAAGCATTTTTCTAGAAATAAAATTTCCCATTCATCTGGAAATAATTTCACACTAGGATCAAGTCACAAATTATGGAGCTTAGTAATCCAAGCAACCTAGTTTCTTTTATAAAAAAAAATAAGGCTTAGGGAGAAAAAACAACATTTATGTCTTTGTATTGTAGGTGTAAACCAAGTCAAAATGTCAAACAGCTAGATAGAAAAGATTAATAAAAAAAATCTAGAAAAGATGTACAAACTATAAAACATAATCTTATAGTTAGTGATAATAGCTTAAATAAAAACCATACCAACGATCCAAATAGCTCAAGAGCATATAAGGTCCAGCTCCAGCTGGCAAAACATCATCCAAAATACCTTCAAATAAACAAGGAAAGGAAATGACCACTGGATTACAAGAACTCTGCAAAAGAAATAACCAAAGGAACAGTTAGACATGATCATATATATATATATATATATATATATATATATATATATATATATATATATATATATAAAAAATAAAAAAAAAATATATATAGAGAAGTATATAGAAAGAGATCGCTCACACAATAAAAAAATTATCGATA
>JAOBBC010277312.1:0-13824 GCA_025388495.1 Curcuma longa | reverse complement strand
GAGGACCGGACCACGGACAAGGTAAGGTGGAGCTTACCTCGAGAGGACACTTTGTACCCGTAAGGAGTGGTGTCTTAATGATGTCAGTACGTCCACGAACGGAGGCGTGCGTTTGACGGCGGATCGCCATACCCAGAAAGGGGGGTGTCAGATATCAGACCATCGTATAGGGAGAGGAGTGGTCAATGAAGGGAGTAGAGAAGGAGGGGGTCTGGTTCTACCCCCATCCTTGGGGTGAGTCGGGGATGCTGGTCAGTCGAGCTGGCCAAGAGTCGGCTCGGAGTTATTAATTGGCGGAAGGACGAGGAGTCGGCTCGGGGAAGTTAACCAGCGGACCGGTGGGGAGTCGACTCGGCGATGTCTTCCGAATCCTTTAATGACAAACTGGCCTTTCGGATCCGGATCGGGCCCCTTCAGGGAGCTACCCAGGGGTTCGGATTTGGGTTGTCGGGCCCCGGTCGTACGCTTGAAGACTGCCGACTCAGTTCGGGTGTTACTCGCGATCCAATCCGCCTCCGTATCCTTACGACCGTAACATATACAGTAAATATTGTATCTATCACAAAACTTATATAGCTATCATTGTTGAAAATTTATGCAGTTATCAATTTTAACAATAAAGATTGTTATCTCTATAAGGAAGACTTCAAACGATATACAAGTTCAATCAATCTCCCTGCTTTCTTCTTCCATTAGTGTTTTGAAGCAAAACTGACACGGTATCAGAAATTATTACTTCAAGACAAAATCTTTAAAATCACCGCATGATCCATGTAAATGTCCTCTTCAGGAACAGATAGAAATCTTACAATGAACTAACAATCAGGCATACAAACAAACACCTTTTCCACACTTCCAATTGCTCATTCAATCCGTTACCGATTGGAACAGATTGACAAAAAGATTTAAGCAGGGGAACCTTCACTTTTCATGATTTCGTAGCAATAAAAAAAAGAAGAAAAGGAAAATTAAAGGTTTGTGTTACGGGAATAACCCATAGGGGCCCCTGGTTCGACTCGAGTTCGATCCTGGTCCCTCCCTCAAGTCCAGGCCGCCACCCCCGCGGGCTCAATTGACCAAGCTCTCTCTCTCTCTACTCCAAAAGAGCCGAATCATTCGTCCATTCGGCTCACCTCGTTGCCGAATCGCTCATTCGATCCTCTCGTTGCCGAATCGCCCATCCGGCTCTCTCGTTGCCAAGTCGCCCATTCGGCACTCTTGTTGCCGAATTGCCCATCCGGCCCTCTCGTTGCCAAATCGCCCATCTGGCCCTCTCGTTGCCAAATCGCCCATTCGGCCCTCTCGTTGCCAAATCGCCCATTCGGCCCTCTCGTTGCCGAATCGGCCATCCGACCTTCTCGTTGTCGAATCGCCCATTCGACCCTCTCGTTGCTGAATCGCCCATTCGGCCCCCTCGTTGCCGAATCTCCCATCCGGCCCTCTCGTTGCCGAATCACCCATTCGTCCATGCTCCCATTCGGTCACACTCCCATTCGGTTGTAGCGCCGAATGGGGGCTTCCAATGCCTGGATTGCTAGGCGATTGCAGACCTAGACGTGCGGACATCTTGTCAAGCTGAATAGACGACCTACAGTGCCTTAGCATATCCTATCACGACTTCTGACAAGCCCACACCCACATTTATTACCGTCATCCCTCTTACACCAACATGGGCTGCGACAAGATTGCTAGCATCAACAATAGGACAGAGAACTCAATTGTTCTTGACACCTTATTAATAGTGATGGGATATTCCTTAAATGATGACGTGACAGGAATGCACACTCATCTCTCCTTAAAATGATCTCTCCCTCCGCAGCAGGTAAGTTCCTCGGCTCCTGAACTCTCTTTTACGCTCAAGCTCCTCTCCTACTGTTCATCTTCTTCTTCCCTCCACCGTGCTTGACTTGAGTGTCGGAGTGGTCGCGCCAGGGCACCCCCTGGCCTTCCTTCTCATGCCTTCTTTGTTCGCAGGTCCGGGGGTCCACGGAGCGTCAGGCCCTTCTTCTTGTTCCCAGCCAGCTCCGACGAAGGTCCGGTGACTTGTCGAGGCGCACTTCTCAACCGGAACAGTTTGAATTTTGAACTCACAAGATCAGCACCAAAAGAGAAGAGTGATGGAGAGCCATCCGGCGCAAATCATTCAACACTTTGCACCCTCTGATCCAATCTTTCGGGCTCAACTCGTCCAGCAACACCTGCTCAGTCATCCCAACACATCAGACCCAGAAAGCGTGCCAAAAATTTCAAAATTTGAGATTTCGATCGGCGACAGGACGAACCGCCATCTTCGATTCTGGATCGGCGAGGGCTGCGAGGTCCTCGGAAGGGACGTACTCCACAGACTGCTCCGGGGGCGGCGGATTCGGTTCACGCGGGAGTTTGCGGCAACTCTGCACTTGCTTAGGGCCAGAAAAAAAACCTAAACCCCGAAAACAGGGCTGGGCTACAACCCAGTACAGCCCATAATAAGATCCGTCTGTTGGTTGAGCTCTAGGCCATATGAATGAATTATGTTTGGTAAAAAGATGATTCATCATGTTAGGTCAAAAGATGATTCTCTCATCTACGAACTCACATTTGGGTTTGTGCATGAATTAGCTTGAACATACCACTCTATTTAGTTGTGAGTTGAAATAGTCAAAATTGTACTGATTGTGTCAACCAGTTATATGGGTTTATCACAGGGCAATTTGATTTGATCTAATCGGCTCAACTAGGAATGGTGTTTGAAAACATTGGCCTAACTATATGTGAACTAATAGCAGCTCACTTGTTAATGTCTATATGATTAAGCAGTGAGCTTTCTTTGCAATGGGTGGTAGTCTCGCACTGATTTGCAGTGTTTTATTTTATTGATTTGTTACGGATACAAGATTTATCAGTTGCTTGCGTAAGTCTTGTATATGTCTTTGTTTCTTTTGACATCCTAGTGGGGATAGCTTCATCCTTAGTCTGATCTCTAATTGTTTGTCTTTTGTATGCCAACCGACTTCCGATAGAGGTTTTGTTAATTATCAACTTAAGGAAGTTTAACGTTACTCTTCTTTGTCAAAATTTTCAGATCCCAACGGATAGCTTGTAGCATTCTTGAGGTTCACATCATCATTTCTAGCACATCAATCAATCATTGTTACATTGCATCAAGTGGCTCGAATAATTTCTAGTCTTTTACACTTTAACTGCTGTAGGATTAAGATGAGAGTCCCTTGGTTGCTATGAGGATTCCTCATCCTCAACACATATTATCTTTAACATATAGACAGACTATATATCATTTGGCTCACTTGCTGGCCTGTTGCTTGGATTAAAAGTATGGCATACAACTTCTGGTAACAACAGTTATAGTGGTGGCCTTTCTTTTGGAAGAAATGAAGAAAACATTAATTTACATCCTTCTTGCTGTCTCATCTCATAATACCAAAGACTCATGGAAACTAGACATTGATATGTCAAAGCTTTAGATGCTCTGCGAGGTAAGTATTTTGCCCCCGGTAAATTCTCTTTTTCTTGACCGCACTGCAACCTCCTCGACAGTCGTCCGCTCCACATGAGAATTAGCAACACTAACGACGGTGGAACCTGGGTTTGGGTTGGGGCAGGACTACGACCTGAGTTTGGGGTTGGTGTGGTGCGACCAGGGGCAGCTCAAGTCTCTTGGAGGCCCTAGGCGAATTTTTTTTTAAAATAATTATTATTATTTTAAAAAAAATATCTTTTTTTATTCGGACTTGAGAACGACAATGGTGAATTTAAAATTTTTTAAAATAAATATTAATTTTAAAAATATATTTTTTATATAAAATTTAACATTAGTATAAAAAAGATTTCTCTAATGTGAACGGTTAAGATTTACAAGTTTAAAATAGAAATTATTGATAAGAAAATAAGAAATTAACAAAAGCATAAAAAAGATTTGATAGAAAAATGAGAAAGGCGATACTTTTAGATTTTAAGATCATCGAAAAATCTATAATAAAGAATTTTACTTTTGATCGTTCCTCTCCTTGTACCCCTTATGATGACCTCGAAAATGTCTTAAGAAGAGAAAATAAACTATCAAACGAGTAAACTGTTTGAAATTGGGCAAAATAGGTTATTGGATTAGTAAGGAAGGAAGAAAATGAATATAAAGAAACTAGTAAATTAGAGTTTTGAGAATTGAAAAATATTAAATATATTGGAATCATACCAAAATTTTTATGAAATTCAATGACCATATCAAATTTCTACAAAATCCAAGAAAGATAGTTTAATAATTTTATATTCTCTCAAAATATATAAATAAATAAATATATATATATATAATAATAATTAATATATATTTAAAAAATTGGGCCCTAATTTTATTAGGGGCCCTAGGCATAGGCCTTAATGGTCTATGCCTAAAGCCGGCCCTGGGTGCGACTAGCTAGAGGAGGTGCGATCGCACGAGGCTGACTTGATAACAAAAGTGCGAATTCAAAAGAATTTTTTGTCACAAAAAAAGTTTGAGAAAATTTGAGTTTCAGATGATATCGATGATGTGTTGTTGGTTGCTATTGTTCTCCACGCTTCAGCAATGAAATTTCAAAAACTTTTAACTGTTCAAGTTTGAAAATTCCGTGAAGGACAATCTTGTACGACAATGAAAGTCACATGGGAATAAGATATAAATTTATTTTTATTTCAATATACATAAATATTTTGTAAGTATTTGATATAAATTTAATTTAAAATGTCAATGTAAAAATAGGACTAGCATATAAGATATATCATTTTTAATAATATATTTGATGTAAAAAATTATAAATTAAATATAAAATACATTGTATCGATGAGTGATGAGTGATGAACCTTAGCGGTGAGGATTGATGAGTGATGAACCCTAGCACAAGTGACTTTGTCGATGAACCCTAGCACAACCTCAAGTGTGAATTACAAGTTAATATTCTATTTCTTTTCCAACTTTAAGTTTTGACAAATCGAGTTTAGATAATATTGATGATGTAGCTAATAGCTAACCCTTGACCAATGAATTTTTTTTTTCAAAATTTTGAGGCGGTGAAGTTTGAAAATTCATCAAGAAAGATAAACCATTAGGGCTCTCTTAACTTATACAAATCAAAAAAGGCACCCCTAAAGGATCTATAAATATCATCAAAATTTACAACACATATACATCGACTAACTAAAATATTATTTACTCGAAGATATGACAGAGTGCACCGGTATGTTTTGTTGTTCTATCATTTTTATTTACCTTAATATTTTTACGATAATAATATGATTTGATGAAGAAATGAATGATCGATATATGTAGGAAAAAATTCTTGGCCAGAGTTGGTAGGAGTAAATGGAAACAAGGCAGTAATTATTATTGAGAAGGAGAATCCAAACGTAACTGCTACTATTGTGGTAATTGGCCGAGACGTTGTGATCACAGACTTCCGTTGTGATAGGGTGTGGGTGTGGGTTGACAACTATGGCATTGTCGGACAAGTTCCTCACATCGGCTAGATGAATCGATGTTCTATTTTTATAAATAAAAGTTAATAAAGTGGCTGATATAGTTTTTCATAATTAATATATATATATAAACTATACATGGATTGATGTATTGATGTATCATTTATATCAATTAATTATATGGCATAATCTATGGATTGATATGTTGATGTGTTTAGTACGTAACTCACTTCCCTTCTCTTATGATCATATCCATTCTCAATCAACTAATGCACGTGTGTTTTGCTCTCCCCTATCTCAAGGTAGAGCCGTCAAAGAAGATCGATTCAGGTCGAGCACATGACATAGGCTTGATTAACTCCTTTACATGTCATGCTAGATCTAACATGACATAACTTAGTACGGGGCTTGTCAACCATGATCCATAATATCATCATTGTTCACCCAACGTGAACTCGAACTCGATGTGCTTGTTCGTTGATAGGCTCAAACATGATATAAACCACAAACCAAACTTGCTCCTCATCTCTTTTCTATTTTAGCTATGAATAATGTAGGTTCATGTCATCTCAAATATAATTTATTGATGCAACTCTACCATTTGAGTATCAACTCACATGGTTATAGGAATCCCATAGCAAATAATCAAATCTTTCCTCATAAAGAGTCAATCAAATCATGAGTGATATAAAAACTAATCAAATATTTCTTTATAGAGAGTCAATCAAATCACGAGTGAAAAAAATATAATTAAATTAATTTGGTTGAGAATAATTTATTTTTGAAAAAATATTATTTATTTATTTATTCTCATTGTATAAAAGTGTATCCTTAATTTATGAATAAAATGGTGTGAGAATTTTTTTCATGGCATCAGAACAAGATCCTCTCTATAAACAAACACATACAATTATTCTCCTCCAGAGACAACAATGATGTCTATGAATTCTCCCATTCAATCTACGACTAAAATTTTTTTTGTTGTCGTCTCTTCTTTTTCTAGAAGTGATGTCTCATCCTTGCAAATTACGGCTCATAAATTGGATAGTCATAATTATTTGCAATGGGCTCAGTCAATAAAGATAGTCATCTATGATAGAGGGAAGCTAGATTATCTTACGAGCGACTCCTCTCAGTCCACATCAAGCGACGCATCGTACCAAACCTAGCTGGCCGAGAATTCAATCATGCTTACTTGACTAATTAATTCCATGGAACCTAACATTAGTCATCGTTATCGTTGGTTCAAGACGACCAAGGAGGTGCGGGACGTAGCTTGGAAGATGTATTCTGATCTGGGCAATACTTCTCAGATCTTTGAGCTACGATTGAAGATGAAAGAATTAAAACAAAGTTCAAATTCTATAACACAATACTTCTCCAATCTTTAAGATCTTTGACAGGAACTTGATCTATTTTTTGAAGAAGATTCAACATGCATTGATTATAGTATCAAAATTCACCGTAATATTGAAAAGGAGCATGTGTTTGATTTTTTGGCTAGTCTTAATAGTAATTTGGATGAGGTACGTGGTCATATAGTTGCATGTGATCCATTCTTATCTCCTGAAGAAGCCTTTGCAGAAGTCTAATGGGAAGAAGCCTGTCATTATGGTCATGCTTACTAATAAGATTATAACACCACAATCCATTACAATCGATGTTTTAACGTTGATTTCTACAAAAAATACCACACCAAAGCAACATCAAAATAAACGTCTTTGGTGTGAACATTGCAACTGATCAAGCCAAACCAAAGATAAATGTTGGGAAATATATGGGAAATAAGAAAATTGGCAGCCTCAAAAAAGGAATGAATGTCATGGATTTCATACTCAATCTAGCTAAGAAAAATCTTCTATCTCCGGTGTTCTTGCCCCCTTTACCAAATAACAGATTGAACAATATTGTAAATTCTTCAACTAAATGGCTCTCAATGCGTCTTCCAGCTCTAATGTCGGTTCAGGTTTCATGACTCAATCTGGTAAACTCAATTCTCCTTTTCGTAATCATTCAACGATCCCTTAGATCATTGATTCTGGGGCTTCTGATCATATGACAGGTGACTCAAGTTTTTTTTCTTCATATTATCTCTATTCTTGCCAAACTACTATTAGGATTGTTGATGGATCATTAATTGTAGTTGTTGGTATAGACAATATTCATTTTGAAAGTGATAATTTACAATTTTTTTGATTCAGAATATCATGTTGCATTGTGTGTGTGTGTGTATTTATTGACTGATGGATGGTGCAATTCAAGAGATAGGTGTAGAACATATATGATGTTTCGGCCAATACACCATGGATGATCAAGCCACTAGTTCACGAGTTATTGACGTGCATGCTCCTCGAAGATAGTCAATCGGAGAGATGAAGAGACCTGAAAAGCACTAAAAAAGAGAGTTAGAATGACATCGGGAGTGGATCTCGACAAACCACTCCGACGCTCAAGTTAGGATTTTGCATGAGGAAGGAGTTTAAAGGCTTGGAGAAATTGGGGTTGATGTGTACATACCTGTGTCCAATATCTCTGAAATATTAGCATCCGTTTAGGATATATTCTGAGATATCTATTCTAATTTTTTTAGAAATATTCTAAAATATTTATTTAAGAAATATTTCAAGATATTTTCCTTATTCTTCAGGTGAAATGGTCTGAAGATTTTCTAATCTTAAAGATGGACCAACTTTATAACTTTATCCCGCATGACACTTTGGGGTAATATATTTTCATCATATCACAAGTATCCCCAATTAGTCTAGTCAAGGAGGCATAGTCTGACTGACTAGACTATGCTGAGTTGTTATTGGGATACCTTGATGAGGTGTCATCACCCTGCAATATCACAAGCATCCCTTAATTAGTCTAGTCGGAAGAGGCGTAGTCCGATTGACTTGACTATATTGAGTTGTCGTCGTGATACCTTCATGAGGTGTCGTAAGGCAAAGTTGTAAGCTCGGGGCTCGATATTCCACGTGACTTAGGGCTTGGTGTTCCTGGCTTGTCATAAGGCAAAGTTGTGAGCTCGGGGCTTGCTATTCCGGGTTGTCGTAAGGCAAAGTCACGTGCTCGGGGCTCGGTGTTCCAAGCTTGTCGTAAGGTAAAGTCATGAACTCAGGGCTCAATGTTTCGGGCCTGTCATAAGGCAAAGTCGCGAGCTCAGGGCTCGATGTTCCAGGCTTATCGTAAGGCAAAGTCGCAAACTTAGGGCTCGGAGTTCCGACATGTCGTAAAGCAAAGTCATGAGCTCAAGGCTCGGTGTTCCGGGCCTGTCATAAGGCAAAGTCATGAGCTCAGGGCTCGGTATTCCAGGCCTGTCATAAGAAAAAGTGGCAAGCTTGAGGCTCGGTGTTCCGAGCATGTCGTAAGGCAAAGTTGCGAGCTCGGGGCTAGGTGTTCTAGGTCTGTCGTAAGACAAAGTCACGAGCTAGGGGCTCAATGTTCTAGGCCTATCATACGACAAAGTCGTGAGCTCAAGACTTGGTGTTCCGGGCCTGTCATAAGGCAAAGTTGCGAGCTCGGGGCTTGGTGCTCCTAGCCTATCATAAGGCAAAGTCGTGAGCTCGGGGCTAGGTGTTTCAGACCTGTCGTAAGACAAAGTCACAAGCTCGGGGCTCGGTGTTCCCCGCCTCAGAGTTTTAAAACACTTCAATATTAAATTTATAAAACAATACTATAAAGATTAATGACCCGATGAATGAATTAAGATAAATAGAGTTTAAGAAGATATCCTGATGATCTGAAGAGAGACTTATACTCAATGTTGAGGCTCTACTTCAATAATGGTAAGAATGACTCCTTGTCTGATGACATTTGCTAGAGAGTATATGTCTTGAGCCAACACCATCGTAATTGTAGTGATAGCCAAATTATTTTTTACTTCCAAAAAATTATATTTTATTTAGATCTTGTAGGAAGCATTCTCCAATGCTCCTAATTGAGATCACCTACGGATGTGTCACTGGCTGAAGATGGTGAAGTCACACAAGACTCGCAGACGGTGGAGCTCCTGTCAAGCATCAAATATTACACGTGCCCTTCTGGCCGGCAGTCTAGGCAGAAGCACGGATTCGAAGAGGCTGAGCTGACAGATGGGTCGACCTCTAGCTAAGAGATCATGGATTCATTCGGGAGCAAAGCGAGTGGAGCACCGAGTGGGGGCTGAGTAGGAGATCAACAACTGAGTTAGTACGTGGGGAGAGCTCGAACGATCATTGAGAGAAGAGCTTGGGAGGTGAGTAGAGCTCGGGCTTAGAGTGTGGCCTTGAGCTGAGCCAGGTGATGAGCTGAGCTAGCTGTGGGGTTAGACACCGATCTGAGCCAGTAAGTCAAGAGATCGGGCCTTGACTTTGTCGTGTTGCTGCCAATTAGATTAGATCTTGACTTTATTGACCTAGATGTATTAACCCATAACATCAGTCTCCCCACAAGTCTAGTCGAATGAGGTGTGAGTCAGATTGACTAGACCAGTTCTTCAACCCGAACTCTAGTTGGTCATGAGTCAAGAAAGACAGCAGTTAGTTGAGGTGGAGTGGCCGAGATGGCCGAGATGAAACTCAGGAAAAAGATGGTCGAGACTCCAGACAAAGATGGTCAAGATGAGACTCAGGACAAAGATGGTCGAGACGAGACTCGGGACCAAGCTAGCCGAGACAAGGCTCAAGACTGAGGTAGTTGAGATGAGACTCAAGGCTGAGATTGTCAAGGCGGGGCTCGGGATTGAGATGGTTGAGATGAGACTCAGGACTAAGACAGCTGAGATGAGACTCAGGACAAGGCTAGTAGGGACTAGACTCGGGACAAGGTTGGCCGAGAAGAAGCTCTTGACAAAGATGATCAAAACGAGACTCGGGACTAGACTGGCCAAGATGAGACTTGGGGCAAGGCTGGCAGAGACGAGACTCGGGACAAGGTTGGTTGAGATGAGATTCAGGACAAAGATGGACGAGATGAGGCTCAGGACAGAGGTGATCGAGATGAGATTCGAGACCAAGCTGGTCAAGACGAGACTTGGGATAAGGTTAGCAGAGAAGAGACTCGAGACAAGGCTGGCCGAGACGAGACTCGGGACAGAGATGGTGGAGACAAGACTTGGGACCAAGCTGGTCGAGATGAGACTCGGGACTAGGTTGGTCGAAACAAGACTCGAGATAAGGCTGGCAGAGACGAGACTCGGGATAAGGCTGGCTAAGACAAGACTCAAGACAGAGATGGCCGAGAATAGACTCAAGACCAGGCTGACCAAAATGAGACTTGAGATAGAGGTGTCCAAGATGAGGCTCAGGACAGAAGTACCGAGATGAGACTCGGGACTAGACTAGCCGAGATAAGACTCAGGACAAGGATGGCAGAGAAGAGACTCAGGACAAGGCCGACCAAGAAAAGACTTAGGACAGAGATGGTCGAGATGAGACTCAAGACCAAGCTGGCCGAGACGAGGCTCAGGATAGAGGCGATGGAGAAGAGACTCAAAACTGAGATTGTCAAGGCAGGGCTTGGGACTGAGATGGATGAGATGAGACTCGGGACAAAGCTGGTAGGGACGAGACTCGAGGCCAGGCTGGTAGGGATGAGATTCGGGATAAGGCTGGCTAAGATGAGACTCGGGACAAAGATGATCAAGATGAAACTAGGGACCAGACTGGCCGAGATGAGACTTAGGGCAAGGCTGGCAGAGACGAGACTCGGGATAAGGCTGGATGAGATGAGATTCAAGACAGAGATGGCTGAGACAAGACTCAAGACCAGGTTGGCCCAGACGAGGCTCGGGACAAAGGTCACCGAGATGAGACTTGAGACTAGGCTGGCCGAGATGAGATTCGAGACAAAGCTAGTAGAGATGAGACTCGGGACAAGGCTAGAGACTCGGGACAAGGCTAGTCGAGATAAGACTTAGGATACAGATGGTCGAGACAAGACTCGGGACTAGGTTGGCTGAGACGAGGCTAGGGACAAAGGTGGTAGAGATGAGGCTCGAAATTGAGATTGCCGAGGTGGGGCTTAGGACTGAGACGACCGAAACGAGACTCGGGACAAGGATGGCAAGACTCGGGATAAGGATAACCAAGATGAGACTTAGGATAAAGATGGTTGAGACGAGACTCAGGACCTGGTTGGCCGAGATAAGACTTGAGACAAGGTTGGCAAAGACAAGACTCAGGTCCGAAACAACTGAGACAAGACCCGGGACAAGATTGACAGTGACGAGACTCAGGATAAGGATGACCGAAATAAGACTTGGGACAGATATAGCCGAGACGAGATTCAGGAGCAAACTGATCGAGACAAGACTCGAGACAAGGCTAGTAGAGACGAGACTCAGGATAAGGTTATCCTAGACGAGACTCAAGATAGAGATGATTGAGACAAGACTCGTTACCAAGCTGGCCGAGATGAGGCTCGGAATAGAGGTGACTGAGATGTAATCTAGGATAGAGATGATCGAGTTGAGACTCGAGACCAGGTTGGCCCAGACGAGGCTTGAGATAGAGGTGGCCAAGATGAGACTCGGGACCAGACTGGCCGAGACAAGACTCGGGACAAGGTTGGCAAAGAAGAGACTCGGGACCAGGCTGGCCGAGACAAGACTCGGAATAAGGCCGACCGAGATGAGACTTGGGATAGATAGTCAAGACGAGACTCGGGACCAAGCTGGTTAAGATGAGACTTAGGATAGAGGCGACCACGATGAGACTCAAGACCGAGATTGCCAAGATGATACTCGAGACAGAGATGGCTGAGACTGTCCGAAATGAGAATCGGGACAGAGACAAGCGAGATGAGACTCAAGACTAAGCTGATCGAGACAAGACTCGAGACAAGGCTGGCAGAGATGAGACTCTAGACAAGGTTGACCAAGATGAGACTCAGGACAAAGATAGTCGAGACGATACTCAAAACTAGGTTGGCCGAGATGAGGCTCGGGATAGAGGTGGCCAAGACGAGATTCGGGACAGAGATGACCGAGACGAGACTTAGGATCAAGCTAGCTGAGACGAGGCTCGGGGCAAAGGTGACCAAGATGAAACTCGAGACCAGGCTGACCAAGATGAGACTCAAGACAAGGTTGGCAAAGAAGAGACTCAGGACAAGGCTAGCCGAGATGAGACTCAGGACCAGGGGTGACCGAGACAAGACTTAAGACAGACATGGCCGAGATGAGACTCGAGACCAGGCTGGCCGAGATAAGACTCGAGACAAGGTTGACAGAGATAAGACTCGGGACTGAGATGACCGATATGAGACTCAGGACAAGGTTGGCAGAGATGAGACTCGGGACAAGGATGGCCGGGACGAGACATCGTGGATATTGCACAGAAAGATATTAACAAGTCTAATAGGAATAGGAAGGAAATAAATTCTTGAATACTTAGCTTTTGATGGAGGAGGCTTTTTGCCGCTATTAGGATGATCGAGGGAAGAAAATTCAGAAAGGGGATACTCATTGTAGCATTTCTTTTTGACGGAGTCATGATTGTCATTAGCTCTTCCAGTGTTAACCATCGCAGCGTCTCAACTCAGTTTTTTCACAGATGACGTCAATTTATTCCGACTAATATACCGTGGATGATCAAACCACTATTTCATGAACTACTGACATACACACTCCTCAAAGATAGTCGCTCAGAGAGATGAAGAGATCTGAAAAGTGCTCAAAAAGAGAGTTAGAATAGCACCGAGGGTAGGTCCTGGTAAACCACTCTTGTAGGGATCCTATGGGACAAAACAACAAAATTCACAGCCAAAAATAGGATCCCTTCTGTGATCCATATGAAAAATTTATACAAATTTAGATCTATGAAATCCTATCTAATATGGTATACCTTTGATGCGTGCCCTTCACTTATCTCGCTTGTCCATAGGTTGTCGGATCTCTTGTACATTCAAGTGTTCGTGCCTCTATGCATATCGACACTAAAACTCACTTTTTGGAGAAAGTTGGTTGTGCTAGCAACCCTTTCATGTGACTCACGGCCAAGAAGAAGAGAAGAGAAGATGATGTTCATCCAATATCACTTTAGGGTAGAAAAACTCTTTTTATACCCAAGCCATGAATACTAAAGAGTTTTAGGCTTTTGTATTCTCTCATCAATGCATGATTAATCCTATTAATCATGCATAATAACTGTCTCTCCCATACATGATAACTTTCTCTTCCATGCATGATAACTTCCTCTTCTTAAATGCATGATTAATCCATAATAATCGTGCATGATGAATCAACCTCCATTCATCAACTTGGTTTAATTTGAGTCTAACTCAAATTCAACCAACTTAAGTCTAACTCAAGTCTTAGCCATCCAATGAGCTTAATTGTTCCTTTAGTCAAACTAAAATGAATCCATCTCCAAATAGAGTGTTATTTGTGTGTGA
>JAOBBC010277218.1:0-13832 GCA_025388495.1 Curcuma longa | reverse complement strand
TCAGATGGCCCACATGAGAAACATTATCTCAAGGTTCATGCAGCTAGATGGAGAATCCTTATTTGAAGCTTGGGATAGATTCAAAGGAATGTTGAGGAAGTGTCCACACCACGGACTTGAAAGATGGCTTATCATTCACACTTTCTGCAACGGAATCAACTATCAGACGAAAGTCTATTTGGATTTCGCTGCAGGAGGTGCACTAATGAATAAAAGTTTAGAAGAAGCCGAGGAATTGATTGAAAGTGTGACACTCAACCATCATCAGTGGGCCAATGAGAGAGATAGCATTTCTAAAACTCCTGGGAGATATGAAGTTGATACTCTCACTTGTTTAACTGCACAGATAGATGCCCTTAGTAAAAGGGTAGAAAACATGAATGTTGGAAGGTCAATGCGGTGGCTACATCTTGTGATATTTGTGGAGATTCCGGTCACACGACGGAAATGTGCCAAGTGGGAGCACTTCAAGCTCAGATTGCTCAATATGAACAATGCGACGCCGTTGGTATGTACAATCAGAGAAACAACCCATACTCGAACTCCTACAATCCGAGTTGGAGGAATCATCCCAATTTCTCATACTGCAACAACCAAGGACCTTCTTATCAAGCTGCGCCCAAGACAAGTGAAGAAGTATCCGACACCCAGAAAATCCTGAAAATTCTGGAACAATTACAAAGTGACATGGTCAAAGTCAATGATTAATTAGATGAACATGACAAGAGGATGAGGATGCAAGAGACACAGATTGCTTAGATCAGCTCTTCCCTCTCTTCCAGATAAGTGGGTGCACTCCCAGAAAAACCAGATTTCAACCCGATAAAGCATTGCAAAGCCATAGAGCTTAAGGAGCGGACGGACCTTGAAGGGTAAAGAACCTCAAGTGACTGGTCCTTTGGAAGGTATTACAAGCACAACAGCCGCCTAGCAACCTCCTTCCTCTACGCCTATTATTGAAAATGAACTAGAGAAAGTTGAGACCGCTACGCCCGCTGAAGTACAAATGAAGAAACCACTAGTGTGGAACATACCTTTCCCACAGAGGCTCTTCTACAAGTAGAAAGATGATGAGTTTGAAAAGCTCTACAACCGAGTCAAGGATATCACGCTGGACATTCCCCTTCTCGATGCTCTTGTCGAGATGCCCAAATTTGCAAAACTTATTAAGGGGCTCATGTCCACCAAAAACATTACTCAGGCCAAGAATACTGTAGTGCTCACGGAGGAAGTAAGTGTGATAATTCTCAATAACAAGCTTCCTCCAAAGCTCAAGGATCCAGGTAGCTTTACCATTCCATGCAAGATAGGCAATATTTCTATTGGTAGAGCTTTCTGTGATTTAGGCGCTAGTGTCAGTATCATCCCATATTCAACAAGTGAAAGATGCAGATATACGGATCTCAAGCTCACCACCATGGCCATCCAACTAGCAGACCATTCATGCAGATATCCTATGGGGATAGTTGAAGATGTGCCAGTAGAAGTCGGAGGATTCACTGTCCCAACTGACTTCATTGTTTTAGATATGGAGAAAGATCTGTCGATCCCCATCATCTTGGGAAGGTCATTTCTAGCCACTTCTAGGGCAAAGATTAACATGAAGAACCATAAGCTGTCCCTAGAAGTGGGTAACAAAAAAGTGGAATTCAACCTCTCACTTGACTCGAATGCCCACCTTCCAGAGAAGCCACACTGCTACAGGCTAGATGATATCTAGCAGAAGAAGAGTTTTTTTTACCACCTTTCTTTGCCGACAAAGGAGCCCGCACCGGCCGGGATAATAAGGAAGCAATTCATAAAAAAATAAAAATACAAAGTACCACCCAGGGCTAGGTTACGAGAAGTCAATCAATGAGCCATATACACTATATAATAAGGGGTCGAGCTAAAGACCATAAATAAGTATTTCTTGAGAGACAACGCAAGGGTTTTTTCTTTCTTATGTTTCTTCATTTTCTTTCTTGCATAGTTTTTGTTTGTTTAGCAAGTTGTTAATTAATAAATTTTCTTGTTCTTTGTAGGAAATTTTAAAGATTGAAGACAAATAAGGCTGGGTCGTGCCTACTAAGAGGAAGGCGACAACTTAAGGTCGTGTCCAATGGGCACGATCGTGCCTCCAAATAGAACGATGCCTTGTGCAGGCCGTGCCTACCAAGCACGATTGTGCCTCCCAAATCGAATAACAACCTATATAGGTCGTGCCTCCAAGGCACGGCCATGTGGTTCTACCCGAGAGGCGACTTGCCCAGCCCATGCCTACTAGGCATGGGCATGCCTTTTTATCGAATAACGCCTTGGGCAAGCCGTGCCTACCAAGCACGGTCGTGCCCCCAGATCCTATAAAAGGGCACATGGCCATGCGTGACCTAGCACACGGCCATGCGCCCCCAATTCTCCAAAAGCTCTTCATCTTTCCCACTCTATCTTCCTTCCAAACTCTTCCAAAATCCTTCCTTTTCACTTCCTTCACTTTCTCACCACTTCTTCTTCTTCTTACCACCTAGATCTACTCAAAAAAAGCCCCAAATCTACTTCATTTTACTTCTTATTCTTAGATCTAACAACATGAGCAATATAATGAAGAGATTCCGCCGATCTGGAGGATCCGGTGAAGGAGACGAGCCGGAAAGGCGGAAAGGAAAAGAGCCGGCAAAGGAAAGAGCTTCAACGAAAGAGAAGAGCAAAACTAAGGACAAAGAAAAAAGGAAGGCCTCCGAAGAAAGTTTCGACAACATTCACGATATCATTTTTTGGAACGATGACCAAAAGGCCAAGTATAACTATCTTGTTTCAAGAAAAATAGTTGGCTCTCGATATATTGATAGTTTTATTATGGATATATTAGAAATTAAGGATGACCTTGAATGGATATTGGATAACCTAGGTTGGATTGACTTTATGGACTGTAGGTGTCCAACATACCCAAGAATCAAATTAGAATTCCTCAGTTCCCTAGAGGTCTACTTTACCACTGATGAAAATTACAAGGGAAAAAAATCAATTTTAGATTATTTAACGAGGAATACAAGTGGACCCTAGGTGATTTCAATAATTATTTTAGATTTCCAAATGATATGACTAGGGAACTGATAAGAAGTTTAGCAATAGCCGATTTTGGAGAATGATTACCGATTCTGAAGAACCTATGACCCATCTAAGTCTAAAGCCTCGATGTTGTAAAACCCAGTCTTTAGGTATCTTCACCACGTCATGACCAAGACCATTTTTGGTCGAGCTGAAAGTGACAACGTGTCGAGGAAAATGGAATTGTATTGCATCAGGGCAATACTTCATCAGGTGGAATTTAACTCAGGGTTCCATTTCCTTCAAAACCTGATTAAGATAGCTAAATCTTCAATTGGAATAATAAAAGTTGGATGTCTTATCACAAACATCGCTATCTACTTGGATTGTGAATTTGAACATTTAAAATCTATTGTAGGCAACTCCAAGATTGACATAGATACATGTTTGGCGATGAAAATAATTTGCAAGTTTGATGGGGGGTACGCTTTTAACAGAGCGTCTGGATTTCCATTCCCATTACCTAACCCCTCAAGGACTACAATTAGAAAGAACGAAAATTAGATTTTACAATCCCTAGTCACTCCACTCCCATATACGAAACAACCCACCAAGTATGTCCATGAGCAATCATTCCATTAAGAATCTTCTTATCATGAACCTTCTACCCTTAGAGACGAGCCTGCTAGACATTCATATGCATATGATGAATCAGGCTTGGCTTATGATTTTTCTACTTTTTGCAGTTCTTTAGACACACTTTATGAAGAGCACTCTACTCATCAACGCCAGTTGGATGAGTATAGTGCTATGACTTAGGGGCAGTTTAGAGAAGTGCAAAAACATTTTAGAAGGGCGGATGATTTTTATTCTTTGATGAATGATTTCATGGGACATCAATATAGGGAGTGGAATAGAGAGGAGAAATTTAGGAGGTCCATGGACCTTACTCGACAACAGGTTGCCTCATTATATCAGTACTATGAAAGTTTAAGCAACCTACCTCAACTTCTTATATTCCCTCCTAGGTATCCACCTCCTCTAGATCAAGGAAGAAGATAAAAAGGTTTAAGTCTGGGAAAAGCAATAACTGTGTATAGTGTACATAAAATAAATTGTATTTTATTTTGAACTTTATTTTTTCACTTTGCTTTGAAATTTACTTTGAACTTTGCTTAGAAATTTATTTTGAAGTTTGCTTTGAAATTTGCTTTAGAAATTCATGATAAATAATATGTCAAGAATCACTATTGTCATCTTAGGAGTTTGTCCTCCTGTAAAAATGCTAGCATATTTTTTTGTCTAGATGATTATTTTGATACTAGTAGCAAATATCCTTAGTACTATGTCTTCTCTTATCTTCAATAGTAGGAAGTGAGCTAATATATATTGAGAAATTTGAGACATGACCTAGTTTAAGGATCTCTTACATTATTACCTAATTTAGGATGTTGATTTATTTCTGAAATTAGTCATGATTCATGAGACCCGATTAGTACTAGTGTTTCCCTGGTGATCTTCCATTGCATTTTGGTTATTGGATTAACTCAAGTCATGTAAACTCTTTTGAAAAAATCTTGAATACCGAAAAAAAACTCAAATTCTCCTTTGCTCTTTGCTTTGATTGCAATATATCGCAAAATAAAAAGGAAAAAAAAGGGATGAAAAAATAGTGTCGAGAGTGGAAGCATTTCATTTACCTCTTTGAGATCGGTAAGGGTTACTAGGGAAATAAATGATCTATTTCTCTTGATCTTGAGCCAACCTTTTGAGACCATATGCAATGGAAGAGATGAACCAAGCCTGTGGCAGGTAAGTATCTAAGGCTGAAAATATTTAGGAACACGGTAGCATGACGACTTGACTTTAAGTAAGGATTTGATTCCAAATAGACTGAGGCCACTTTTTACACTGAGCACGGAGAACTTTTTCTTAGGCCTTGTTTTAATGAGTTTAAGTATCATGCTCACCATTGCTATTGTTTGATAAGACTAGATTGATGTGCTTGGAATGTTTATGTTGCTTTGTATTTTTATTTGAATCTAGACTCAGGTTTTTACTTGAGGACCAACAAAGGTTTAAGTCTGGGGGTGTGATGTGCGTACGGTATACATGTAGTTTTAATGCTTTCATTGCACATCTTTCTGCATTTCATGATATTATCTTATGTTTATCACATCCTTTATCTACACATTAGGCGTATTTTCTCTATTCCTAGTTTGGAGGTCTTCTCTTGTATTTGTGTATTTGTAGGATGGAATTGGAGTGAAATAAGGCAATACAGAGATTAAATGAAGACAAGGCAAAGCTAGGCTGTGCCTACAAAGCACGACCGTGTCTCATCATCCTGAGGGGTTGTGCCTACAAGGCACGGCCATGCCTCACTTCCAGAGCCACACCAGCCAGGAGCCATGTCTACCAGACACGGCCGTGCTTCCATTCAGATCAACGATTGCTGAGGGTTGTGCCTCCTAGGCACGGACGTGCCCCCTACTAGAGCAGACTAAGCTTGGGGTTGTGCCTCCTAGGCACGGTCGTGCCCCAACTTTCAGCCTGATCCAACTTGGGGTCGTGCCTGAAAGGCACAACCGTGCTTCATTTCTAGAAATTAGCTAGGTCAAGGCTAAGCCTAACAGGCACAGTCGTGCATGTTTTCTCGAAGCAAACCTGCTCCAGGTTGTGCCTACCAGGCACAGCCATGTGACAAAACGTACAAGGCGTGTTTCCCTGGCCGTGTTGTAAGGCACGGTCGTGTGGCATGTAGCTGATAGCGGGGACATATAAATACCCCTCTTATTTGTCCTAAAAGGGGGGAGTCCTTAGAGGTGATTGAGAGTCACCGTAGCTGCGATCCAGAGTAAGAATCAGTGAATCATCCATCTGTTTGGGACTACTCCGCCGCATTCATCCACCGTCGACGAGGAGATTGCAAGACCAAGAAGATCATACTCATTGATAAGTCTTATTTCCTTTTCTATTTCAGATTTAGGATTAAGATGTATTGTTTTACTCTTCTTCGTGTTATATCCCCTCTGTCATGGATTAGACCTTAGATTCTAGGATGTAGGAGGAATCGAGGTGTATATGAATGATTGTATCTATGGATTTATTATTTACCATGTTCAATGATATGTTTATGCATTGCTATGTGGATTTGTGTCTTGTACTTATTTGATAATATGTCTGTGAATGGTATGATTCCATATGGATGAGGATGAGTTGCAGTTTAACAGAAATCTAAGGATCGTATGACCGAGGTGCCTTGTGACAGAAGGTGAACCTTTAACCGGACTTTTTGAGAGAATTCTTAGACTATAATGAATCTTTATGAGAGATAGCTAACGATTATTGATTGCTAGGAAGAAGTCCTTAATTGGGTACTCGGTGATAGAGGGTAAGACACTAGTAGTATTGCTGGAGTGTCGGTGACAGCGGGAGAGCTATAGAACCAGGCTATCTGGGTATCATCTCAGACTAGTGATCATAACATTAGAGGATTAATGATTTGATTCTGACGAAACCTGACGAGGTCTAATTGGATATTTTGGTTAGAATCTCTGCTATTGTGTAATCATTGAGGAATGGTAAGGAGTCCATGATCAATCAACCATAATCTCGAGGAATCTAAAGTCCTAGGATCGTTTTCTCAATCCTATCACCTAGTTGATTTCTTTTCGATCGAGGTCTAGGAACTTGATTTCACTTTCACTTCCCCCATCACCAATTCAAATTGCGTAAACTCCCAACTCTTCTTGTGTTAGTTTAGTGATTGATTCCATGGTCCCTGTGGTTCGATATCTTTTTATTACTTGATGACATCTCGTATACTTGCGGGAGGACATCAGTCTTACTCCTTTTTCTCTTTCATATTTAGGAGTAGGATGAACTATTTTTCTTTTCTTTGAGTTGTATTTTCTTCATTATAGAGTAGACCCTTAGATTCTAGGATGTAGGAGGAATCGAGATGTATATGGATGATTGTAATATGTGGATTTGTTATTTACCATGTTCAATGATTTGATTATGCAATGATATGTGGATTTGTGCCTCGCACCTATTTGATATATGTTATGATGGCTTGACTTCATATGGATGTGGATGAATTATAGTCTAATGGAAATCTTAGGATCGTATGACCGGAGTGCCTTGTGACAGAAGGAGAGCTTTTAACTGGACTTTTCGAGGAGATTCTTAGACTATAATGAATTCTTATGAAAGATAACTAACAGTTATTGATTACTAAGAAGAGACCTTTAATTGGATACTCAATGACAGAGGGTAGGACACCAGTAGTATTGCTGGAGTGTCCGATGACAGCGGAAGAGCTATTAACCAGGCTATCTAGGTGTCTTCTCGGACAAGTAGTCGTAATATTAGAGGATTCATGATTTAATTCCGACGAAGCTTGACGAGGTCTAATTGGATATCTTAGTTAGATTCTCTGCAATTGTGTAATCATTGAGGAATGGTAAGGAATCCATGATCAATCAACCATAATCTCAAGGAATCCAAAGTCTTAGAATCGTTCCTTAATCCTATCATTAGTTGATTTTCTCTTGGATTGAGATCTAAGTACTTGATTTCTCTCTCTCTTCCCCATCACCAATCTCAAATATGTGATTTTTCAACTCTTTCTGTGATAGTTTAGTGATTGATTCCACGGTCCCTGTGGTTTGATATCTTTTTATTACTTGACGATGACCGTATACTTGTGGTCCACACCAAGTTTTTGATGTCGTTATCGAGAATCGTGCACTATTTTTCTCTAAACTTTTACATTAAGAGTCTTTTTTATACATACTTACTTCCATTTAATTCTTTTAATTCTTTCTTTTTAATTCTTTCTTTTTAATTCTTTATTTTTAATTCTTTCTTTTTATTAGTACAATTCTTTGCAGATTTTTTATTCTTCTATAAGTTTAATAACATATTCTTTTGTTATGCATGCATAGATCCAAACCAGTGGAGTTTTCTTTCGACCCAGAAATTGAAAGAACCAACCAGTGGAGACTTCATTCTCAAAGATTAGACATTCAAGAAGATACACCGGAGACCATGGCTCATAAATCTTTGAAGGACTATGCTGCACCATAAGCAAGAGGAACATCTTCCTGTATCACCTTGTCAAACATTGAAGAAAATAACTTCAAAATCAAACCAGGATTCATTTCAATGATTCAACAAAATCAGTTTGGAGGCGGACCTAATGAAGACCCAAACTTACATTTGGAAATAGTCTTAGACAACTGTAGCACAATGAGAATCCAGGGGGTCAGTTTTGATGTTGTAAGACTCATACTTTTTAGATTGTCACTCAGAGACAGGGTGAAATCATGGTATTATTCTCTACCTCCTAATGGTATAACTACTTGGGAGCAGTGTGAACAAGTCTTTCTTAACAAGTTTTATCCCCCAAGTAAGACAACCCACATGAGGAATATAATCTCAAACTTCATGCAACTATATGGAGAATCCTTATTTGAAGCTTAGGATAAATTTAAAGGAATGTTGAGGCAGTGCCACACTATGGACTTGAAAGATGACTTATTATTCACACTTTCTATAACGGAATTAACTATCAGACGAAAGTTTATTTGGATTCCAGTGCAGGAGGTGCTTTGATGAATAAGAGCTTAGAAGATGCCAAAGCATTAATTGAAAGTGTGGCACTCAACTATCATGAGTGGGCCAATGAAAGAGGTAGTAATTCAAAAACTCTTGGGAGGTATGAAGTAGACACTCTTACACTTTTGACTGCGCAGATGGAAGCTCTAAATAAAAGATTTCATAACATCAATGTTGGAAAGGTTAATGCGATTTTTTCATCTTGTGATATTTGTGGGGATTCCAGTCACACAAAGGAAATGTGCCAAGTGGGAGCACTCCAAGCTCAAATTGCTCAATATGAAAAGTGCAACGTTGGTACATATAATTAGAGGAACAACCCATACTCGAACTCTTACAATCCGATTGGAGGAATCACCCCAACTTCTCATACCGCAACAACCAAGGGCCTTCTTATCAAGCTGTGCCAAAGCCAAGCGAAGAGGTGTCAGAAACCCAGAAAATCTTTAAAATTCTGGAACAATTACAAAGTGGCATGGTTAAGGTAAATGAGAAATTAGATGACCATGACAAGAGGATGAAGATGCAAGAAACGCAGATTGCTCATATTAGTTCATCCCTCTCTTCCAGACAAGTGGGTGCACTCCCAGGAAAACCAGATTTTAATCTCATGGAGCATTGCAAAGCTATTGAGCTTAGGAGCAGACAGACCTTGAAGGGTAAGGAACCTCAAGTGACTGCTCCTTTGGAAGGTATTACAAGCACAACAACCGCCGAGCAACCTCCTTCGTCTACACCAATTATTGAAGATGAATTGGAGGAAGTTGAGACCGCTACACCCGCTGAGGTACCAACAAGAAACCACTAGTGCGGAACATACCTTTCCCGCAAAGGCTCCTGTACAAACAAAAGGATGATGAGTTTGAGAAACTTTACAATAGAGTCAAGGACATCACATTGGATATTTCCCTTCTTGATGCTCTTGTCGAGATGTCCAAATTTGCCAAACTCATTTAGGTGCTCATGTCCACAAAGAACATCACTCAGGCCAAGAATACTGTGGCGCTTACGGAGGAGGTTAGCACAATAATTCTGAACAACAAACTTCCTACGAAACTTAAAGATCCAAGTATCTTTACCATCCCGTGCAAGATAGGTAATATTTCTATTGGTAGAGCATTCTGTGATCTAGGAGCTAGCGTCAGTATCATCCCCTACTCAACAAGTGAAAGATGCGGATATATGGATCTCAAGCTTACCACTATGGTCATCCAACTAGCAGATCATTCATGTAGATATCCTATGGGAATAGTTGAAAATGTGTTGGTAGAAGTCGGAGGATTCACCGTCCCAACCGACTTCATTGTACTAGATATGGAAGAAGATTTGTCGATCCCTATCATCTTGGGGAGGCCATTTTTATCCATTGCTGGGGCAAAGATTGATGTGAAGAACCACAAACTGTCCCTAGAAGTGGGAAGAAAAAGAGTGGAATTCAACCTCTCACTTGACTCCAATGCATACCTTCCAGAAAAAGCACATTGCTGCAAGATGGATGATATCCAGCAAAGAAAGAAAGTTTTGTACCAACCCCTCTTGCCGATGAAGGAGCCCACACCGGCTGGGATAATAAGGAAGCAATACGAAAAAAATAAAAATACAAAGTGCCACCCAGGGCTCGGTTGCGAGATGTCGACCAATAAGCCCTGTACATTACATAATAAAGGGGTCGAGCTAAAGACCATAAACAAGCGCTTCTTGGGAGGCAATCCAAAGGTTTTCTTTATATGTTTCTTTATTTTCTTTATTACATAATTTTTTATTATTTCAGCAAGTTGTTAATAAGTTTTCCTGTTCTTTGCAGGAAATGTCAGAAATTGAAGTGGAATAAAGTCAGGCAGTGCCTATGAGGCACGGTCGTGTCTCCCAACAGAGTAATAACTTGTGCAGACTATGCCTACAAGGCACGACTGTGTCTCTCCATCGAATAACAACCTATGGTTCCACCCGCAAGGCGATCTGGACAAGCCATGCCTTGCACCCGAATAAAGACTTGAGCAGGCCGTGCCTACCAAGCACGGCTATGCCTCATTAACCTATAAAAGGTACACGGTCGTGCGTGACCTAGCACACGGTCGTGCGTGACCTAGCACACGGCCGTGCACCCCCAAATTCCCAAGTGCTGTTCATCTTCTCCACTCAACCTCTCTTCCAAAGTCTTCCAAAATCATTCCTCTTCACTTCCTTTACTTCTTCCCCACTTCTTCTTCTTCTCACCCCTTAGATCCACTTGAAAAACCCCAGATTTGCTCCGTCTTTATTTCTTTTCTCAGATCTAACGACATGAGCAATATCTTGAAGAAATTCTATAGATCTGGAGGATCCGGTGAAGGAGACGAGTCGGAAAGGCGAAAAGAAAAAGAGCCGGCAAGGGAAAAAGCTTCAACGAAGGAGAAGAGCAAAACTAAAGACAAAGGAAAAAAAAGGCCATTGAAGAAGGTTCCGATAACACTCATGGCATCATCTTTCAGAACGACGATCAAAAGGCTAGGTATAATTATTTTGTTTTAAGAAAATTAGTTTGCTCTCGATATGTTGACGCTTATACGATGGATACCTTAGGGCTTAAGGATGATATAGAGTGGATGTTGGGCAATATAGGTTGGCTTGATTTTATGTGCATTAGGTATCCAACGTACCCCAAAATAACTTTAGAATTCCTTAGCTCTCTAGAAGTTTACTTTACAATGGATGAAAACTATAAGGGAAAAATTAATTTTAGACTATCTAACGAGGAATATAAATGGACTCTAGATGATTTTAATAATTATTTTTGATTGCCAAATGATGTGACTAGGGAATTGGATAAGAAGTTTAGCAGTAGCCGATTTTGGAGAATGATAACAGTGACTTAAGAACTCTATGACCCATCCAAATCCAAGGCCTCATTGATGCAAAACCCAGTCTTTAGGTATCTTCACCGTGCTATGACCAAAACAATTATTTTTCGAGATGAAAGTGACAGCGTGGTGAGGAAGATGGAGCTCTATTGTATCTAGACAATGCTTCATAAGGTAGAATTTAATTCAGGGTTCTACTTCCTCCAAAACATGGTTAAAATAGCTAAATCTGTTGGGATACAATCAAAGTCCCACATTGGAAATACATGGAAAAGATCATGAGTTTATAAGATGGAACATATCTCTATTGACATGAGGCCTTTTGGGTTGAGCCCAAAAATAAAACCATGAGGGCTTAGGCCCAAAGTGGATAATATCATACCATTGTGGAGATATTTTGATTTCATCGGTATTAACAATTGGTATCAGAGCCATGGTCTATGTAGAGTCATGTGGGGATCCTCAGGAAAAATGAAGGAGGTAGGGGAGGCCGGCCCGGACCATTGGGATAATGGTAGGGGGCTCCCAATGGTCCTTTATTTGAGGGAAGGATTGTTGGGATACAATCAAAGTCACACATTGCAAATACATGAAAAAGATCATGAGTTTATAAGATGGAACATATCTCCATTGGCATGAGGCCTTTTGGTTGAGCCCAAGAACAAAACCATGTAGGCTTAGGTCCAAAGTGGACAATATCATACCATTGTGGAGATATTCTGATTCCATCTGTACTAACAAAATCTTTAATGGGAATAATAATAGTTGCCGATCTTATCACAAACATCGCCATCAACTTGGGTTGCGATATTGATCACTTAGAAACTATTGTAGGCAACTCCAAGATTGACATTGACACTTGCTTGGTGATGAAAATAATCTCCAAGTTCGATGGGAGGTACGTTTTTAACAGAGCATCTAGATTTTCATTTCCATTACCTAATAAGGACTACTATTAGAAAGATCGAAAACTAGATTTTACAGTCTCCAGTCCCTGGTCACTCCACTCTCATACATGAAACAACCCCTGAGTATGTCCATGAGCAATCATTCCACCAGGAATCTTCTTATCATGAACTTCCTACCCTTAGAGATGAGCCTGCTAGACATTCATATGCATATGGTGAGTCAGGCTCGACTTACAATTTTTCTGCTTTTCGTAGTTCTCTAGACACGCTTCATGAAGAGCACTCTTCTCACCAATGTCAGTTGGATGAGTATAGTGCTATGACTCAAGGGTAGTTTAGAGAAGTGCAGGAACATTTTAGAAGAACGGATGATTTCTATTCTTCGGTGAATGATTTCATAGGACATCAATATAGGGATTGGAACATAGAGGAGGAATTTAGGAGGTCCATGGACCTTACTCGCCAACAGATTGCCTCATTATATTAGTATCATGAAAGTTTAGGCAACCTACCTCAACTTCCTAGATTTCCTCCTAGGTATCCACCTCCTCCAGATCAGGGATGAAGATAAAAAAGTTTAAGTCTGGGGAAAGCAATAATTGTGTATAGTGTATATAAAATAAATTGCATGTTGTTTTGAACTTTGGTTATGCATTTTAAATCTTATAATCATAAAATATTATAAAATAATTACTTTTTCAAATCTTCATATTTTGAAATCTTTGTACAATAGTTTAATTATCAACTATTAGAAATATATTTTTCTCTACATGGATAATAAGATTATCATTCATTTAATCATCACTCATTCAATTGCACAGCCTATCGTATACAATTCTCATGGGAGAAAATACTCTCTCTACCATCGTAGTCGTAACTGGTAAAATTAATGTCAATGTCAAAGCTTGTAAATCAATATATGTACTATATTTTTCTTTGACATAAATAACTTCTCTAAAAGATCACAAGGTCTTTCAATTCTTCAAATGCTTTGTTAGAATGTATATATATCACATATATAAATTTCAAATGGATCACCAAGTATGAGAGATCCCTTTATGTCAAATGGATCCCCTCTGAGGGACCCCTTTATCCTACGTGTTTGCCCACGTTATTCCATCCGGATCACAAGCCTTCCGACCTAGTTTAGTCGAAAGAGACGTAGTTCGACTGACTGAACTCGAGTTTGATTCGCTTCGCCTCTCTGTTCCTTTGATCCCGATCAGTTACGATTATTGCGTTCGTTTAATTTTCTTTATGGTCTCGGCGTCCAGCGACCTAGATTGGCCACCTTCTAGGGGTCCCTCAGAGGGGATCCATTTGACATAAAGGGATCTCTCATACTTGGTGATCCATTTGAAATTTATATATATGATATATATACAATCTAACAAAACATTTGAAGAATTTAAAAACCTTTTGATCTTTTAGA
>JAOBBC010277029.1:0-13847 GCA_025388495.1 Curcuma longa | reverse complement strand
ACTAAAAGTTCTAAGATAATTCTACCTGAACGTGCCAAGTCTCAGGATCATTATCATTCCTGTATATTGTATCATCAATCCCTATAATATCTGGAATTCTGTCAATACTGAGCAATGAGTCATCAGATTTCTTTAACTTTTTGATCCCATGATGCTTTGCAGCTTTTAACCAACGCTCTTCAAAATTTTGCAGAACATCATAAGCTGCTGGACCATCAATTCTGCAGTGCATATCATGCCATGGTTCTCTAGGACCACTCTCATCGTAGTTCTACAAGGAATATTTGTTAGAACAGAAGCTTATTTTCAAATAATTATGCAAACAAGCTAGACTCCAGTTAAAAGAATAGGGAAATTAGCTTGCTTGGTATAATTTGTCAGATTCATTTTTTGAAGAAAAAAATGTGACGAGTTAAACACAAAATGGAAGAGTTTTCAGTATTTATGAAAAGAAGGACTAGGACATAATATCATATTGAGAAATCATATATAATGAAAACAAGGACATACTGGTTCATCAAAATCCATAATAATGAGATAGTTCATGATATGATTTGCATGCTGACGAGGAGGCAAGCTTTGGCAAAAAGATACATCTTTTCACCTTGGTAACAAAGGTTCATACCAAATCATGTGCAATGGCCCTCTCACACCTCATCAGAAAGAATCATGTGTGTCATACAAATTCAGTTTTCTTCCTATTTTTAATGCTATATTATGCATACAAAATGTCAATCAAGTTGCTTCTTATGTAGATAATGGTGAATCAGTGTGTGCTTGGATCATGTGACAGTAATTAGAAATTGTTATGTTATGCAGATGTAAACACTCTTAGTAGTAGGCAACTATTGTAACTCATATGTTGATTAATAATATACATAGGTAGTGAGGACTAAGGTTAAGATTAACTAGGGTAATTAACCCTAATTTTTCTCATAAAAGGGTATCAGAGCTAGGTTGACAACAGAATCTAATGGAATCTGTACTGTGCCTAATTCCTCGCGAGGTCTTGCTCTAAGATTGAGCATCAACAAGACCTCACTGCTTAACACCTTCACATCATCTACCTCCAAGCACCTCCAAATTGCATCTTATAAGAAATGGCCAATTAAAACATTGACAATGACACAAGTCAACCAAATTGCATCTGCTCCTCTCCCTTCTATAACAACGCACACAACATCAACTTGCTCTTCTCTCATTTTCTTTCTTTTTGAATTGAAAACTACCATTGACTTCTTGTCAATCATGCCACCCAACTTCCCTACTGAGAACATCGAACTCAAGTATAAATAGGATCAGGAATCCATGATCTTTTTTAGCTAGGCTCTGCTAATCTCGTTGATCACACCTGCTTCAATACTAAAGAAACCATAATTGTTGTCCTTCACCAAGAGTGTAAAATAGCAAGCTCAACTTTGAGCTCCTACTTCTTCACGAGAGCTCATTTATCCTCCGTCTTTCTCTTATTTGGCTCAACCTTAGCTCTTTGGCAAAGCGACTAAGGTCGAGGAGAAAATCTCCATCACCCTTAGCAGTGTTTCACTACTCTATGTGACGTAAGCTCTTCACATGATCTTTAATTGCTTTAGTAATATAGTTAATGTAGAAGAAATAAAAAAACATACAATGTTGTATTTATTATGTTTGATTCCTCAACTATATCCCCAATACCTCTACCACCTAGGTTTTGAGTACTTTTGGTTCATTGATGATTATAGCTAAAAAACTAAATTAGAATAGATATTCTTTAAAGGGCACAATGATTAGAGTTTGGTTTGTGGGTCAAAGTCAACTAGAAAATTTCACCATTTGAGCTATCGAGATTCTTGAGTCCACTAGAGCTATATAAGAGTGAATTGATGCCTAAATACTTGCCCTTATTTAATAGTTCATTGGTCGTAGCTTGCTAAGCATTTTCAAATGTTTCTTTTCCTGCTATGGGCCTTGGACAGAAGCTGGAGACTTGTATACAAGGAAATGATATGATTCATAATCTCTTCCATTTGTGCCCATAAAACATTGAGATGACCACTCACATCTATCAATTTTAAGCTTTTGCGACTAACTTTAAAAATATCTTCTAGATTACTTTAGATGTCAAAGTTATGTAGGATCACTAGAAAAAGCTACCCATCCTTTTACATCGGTTGTCCTGAGTTAGATATGATGAAGACTCATATTTTGGCATACTCTTCAATTTCACATCTACCGGACATGTACACTATGAACTTCTACAACCATCCCACCATCATTTAATCCTACAATGGATTGATTTATGTCAGCTAATAACATGGTGATTTAGGCAGCTAATAACAAGGTTGTGGCAATTGTGCTAGTGGGTGAGGAAAGTCATTTTTTGATTATGGAAAATTTTGGCATGTGAGGGATATGCTTCTCTTTCCATGGCTTATCTACCTAACCACCCTTTTTGAACAACTTGTGTGACCTAGTCAGATACAAGTTTCCAAGAGAGTCCATCAACTTGGTTTATTTCCACTATTGTAGTTCCTACCAAAAAGTATTTGCACATACTCTAATTATAGGTTGTAGTTAGTGTCCTTTCTCATTCAATTCCTCTCTAGCCATGGAAGTATATATACTATTGTTTATCCCCTATACTTAGATTATCCTAGGTTCTAGATTTGAAAGCCTGTAAAGCACATTTCTAATAGAACCCATGACTCTCAGCTCTAACACTACCAACATGTCCATTCAATGTCACAACAGTCGATCAGTTTCATTCATAGGTTAAGGGCAATGGATATCTTTGTTCGTTTCATCTTTTGTATCTTATATCTTGAATTTATTATTCTATTAATAAGTTTACTAAATCTCTAAGCTATTTTATGACATTTAATATCACCTTTATTTTCACTCTTGTTTTGAGGACAAACAAGGTGATTAATTTGCAATATAAGTCTCACATACTACACATTTGTCTAGGTTATCCTAGTCTTTAATATTTAAAATAAATGGTTTCTAGTTTATTTAGTCTTTAATCACTTGAGTGTGTCATATTAATTTGGGAAATATAGTTGGTTGGCATTCTCTAATAGTGTCATAGCGTACCTTTGCACATCTACATAGGTTCATTTAAATGTTTGATGTCCATATCATGTCAATTCTACTCTTAAGCTCAAATATTTTGTAATATATAATTAAATGATGGTTTTTCTTAATAAAAATATTCTGAATTTTTCTCAATATTTTTCTCTCTAATTGAAATCGAATTTGATATGCCTATTAAATTTTTTAGAGATAATACTATTGTACTTCTCCTATACTTTTTAGTCATTTCTTTCTTATGTTAGTATGCTCTACCAACCTTCTTATCACCTCCACACTCTCACCAACATATGGTATCATCGACCGTATCTACAGCATATGTCAGTCTTTCATGTGGACGTCCAAGCACCCTCCAGTGTCTTAGGTGGATATGTGTAAACCGAAAGACGAGGGCGGCATGGGATTCGAGACTTACGGGTGTTAAACCTAACCCTCTTGGCTAGGGTTCTCGGGAAGATTTAGGAGGAGGATGCATTATGGATCAAGTGAGCACATCATACCTACTTGAGTCACATTGATTTGTGGACCTGCCGGGCAGCTCATTCAAATCCCTCGTTGATCAAGCCTTTACTACACATACGAGATCTCATCCTTGAGGCTACTAGGTCACCTGAGGATGCTAGACAGAGAGTGGAAGAGTGATTTGCAGAGGATGGCAGAGTCTCCCGGGCTTCTGATTTTTTAAAACGTCCTAGTCTCAGGGTGCCATAGGCCTGGACAGTGTGTCAGTCTTATGTTCAGCCAAGTCATGCGGCCGCTTTATGGATGTGGCACAACAAAGGCTCCCCACCAGAGACCGATAGGAGTATCAGAAGGATCGACAATGCACTTTTTGCCGACAGGTGCAGGAGACACAAGAGCATATGTTCTTTCAGTGCCCCCTATTGAGGACCTATGGAGGAGAATTCGAAATTGGCTTCATATGCGTCTAGAGATGTCCACCTATTAGAGGACGATCCATGTCTTCGGACGGCATTATAGAGGGAGTAGGATGGTGATAAAAGCTTGTCATTTGGCTTTGTCATCACTGATACATTATGTGTAGAGGGCTCGAAATCGTAATTTTTTGTGAAGGTCAATTAGATGTTGAGAGGATATTCAGAGCATGCAAATACATGTATACAAGTCTTTAGGTATCTATTCAGATCTGATACTACATCAGATATGAATAGACCTAAAACCTCATTTTGTACATTTTGGATACATGATATACCACTTTTACTTATCAAAAAAAAAAGAATTAATGTTTAGTTGAGACCAAGGTTTAAAATATCGACTGGTGCTAGAGTTTCGATTTTTGAAAAGAATAATACAATTTTACTACCATATCACGTCGTGTTGGTATCGTTTTGGTACTTAATCAATTGAATTAATAATAATATAATTAATTTTATTCTATTTTAACTTTTTAGATAACTAATTAAACTAAATGAAATTAATATTTTGAATTTATAATCGAGTGAAAGTTACTTTAGGGTGAAATAAAGCTTATCAATTAGATATGGTGATTAAGATCAAGTAGGTTCAAATCAGACTCAATTTAAATTTATTTTAATCTATTTAAAACTAAACCAAATTTATATGTAGAATAGATATTTAACTAGGATAATCGTATTTTTATAAGATTAGGAATTATTTAGTTATTTTTCTTTCTTCCTCTCAGTTCACCTAGTAGCCTCATGTCATCCCATGCCTTGCAATTTGATTTATCCAGTGGTCACCCATATTTTCTCACAGTTCGCAACCACCCACGACCGCCACAGTCGCCCACAATCCAAATCCCTTATTGTGCCCACCACTTGCGATAGCAACACTCAGCAACCGTGACCTCTCTCTCTCCAATAACTTTTTTCCCTCTTCTTCTTCTATCCTTTCATCTTTCTTCTTTACTTCTTTTTTCCCTCTCCTATCTTTCCTTCCCAACCTTCACTTTTGGTGCTGATGTTGAGCTTCCACATGCGAATCAGCAGTGGAACGATAAATTTTGTTCGTGCCAACCGACACAGGTTGGCGTTACAAACACTAGTTGAGACTGCTCATATGCTACTTTTAGATATACATGTTTATTTTTCCTTTTAGAATGATACACTTCTCACCATATGTTATATCCACACTTTCATAGTTTTCTTTCCTCAAGATGTTATACTCCATAAGTATTTGGTTGTGTTTTCTTTGTCCATCTAGTCTCTTAGATAAAATAAGTAATCCATGCAATTCATCAAGTATGTCTTTCTTGGCTATTCTCATCCTTGGAAGAGCTACCATAGTACTCTCCCGAGACACATCATGCTCATTAAATTGAGTTCATTCATCAACTCTTCACCCTCTCTATTTGAGACAATCAAATGTATAATTAAAGATAGAGACATGAGCAAGCTTTGACACATTTAGGCACTCTTTGTCTCTATGTCACCTATCAATACCATCTTTTGAATTCTACCTCTAAAATATCATTGTTCTTCTCGTTTATTTATCCTATGCTTCTCTATGACTTAAATATTTTTCATTTTTATCTTCTTGAAAGAAATATCTAAGAGACTCTTTTAAATCCCAATTGATGGCAAACTACAAATGATAAGAATTTGTTCTTCTCCTTATAAGGAAGACTTCAATGGGATGTAAGTGGATTGTCACTATGAAATGCTCTTCTGACAACACTATAAGATAGTTTAAAAAGTTTGCTTGGTAGTTAAAGGTTACATTTAAATTTATAGAGCAACTAGCTTGATACTTTCTTTAGTGGGGTGCAAGTGGTTTTTCACTATGAAATACACTCTTGATGACACTATAGGCCAATTAAAAGCTCACTTGGTGACTAAAAGTTGCACTAATATCACTTATTTGTGCCTTTTCCCCCGATATCTATGCAGGCTTTCAGGTTTTCGCGGACATATACGTCACTGATCCTTTATTCGGGAGGATATTCTAGGAGGTACAAGATGGTCACCGTCATGATTTTATTTTGCATAATAGTTATCTATTTCATGGATTACAGTTGTGTGTTCTAGATTATTCATTGAGGTAGCAGATTATCAGTGAGTTTTATAATGAGGGTCACTTTAGTCGTGATAAAACACTGACCCTCATCTTTGTGGATTTTTATTAGCCCAAGTTGACCAGTGACATTGCTCACTTTGTAGACCGATATTATGTATGCCAACGATCTAAGGGAATTCTAACCAATGTTGGCTTGTATACTCCTCTACCTTTTCCTGAAGCTCCTTGTTTGATGTCAGCATGGATTTTGTGTTGGGTTTACCCCACACCGAACAAACTTCAAATTTTGTTCTAGTTGTGGTTGACAAATTTTCTAAGACGACACATTTTATTGCTTGCGAGAAGACTATGGATGTTGTCCAGATTGCTCATCTTTACTTCAAGGAGATCGTGCATTTACATGGCGTTCCTAGATCTATAACTTCATATCATAATACAAAGTTCATCAATCAATTCTGAAAGAGCTTATGGGAGAAACTGGGAACACAGTTGAACTTTAGCAGTGCCTACCACCCCCAGATAGATGGTCAGACTGAGGTAGTGTATCGGAGTTTAAGCAATCCTCTGAGGTGTCTAACAGGAACTAAACCGAAGCAGTGGGATTTGACATTACGTCAAGCAGAATTTGCTTATGATAGATCAAGAAACAGGATTACAGGTTTGAGTCCTTTTGAAATTGTCTATGGGCGAAACCCATCCGAGCTGGATTTGGCCCTTGTCCCCTGTATAGGACGATTTTGTCCTAAAGCAGAAGAGATGACAGAGTATCTTCGGGGCATTCAGGAGCAAGTGAAACTCGTTATTTATGAAAGCAATACCAAGTATAAGACTTGAGTCAACAATCATTGTCATCAGGTACTTTTTGATGTTAGTGATTATATTTGGGCACTATTGACTCGTGATTGTTTTTCAACTGGCGAGTATAATAAACTTAAAGATTGAAAGATTGGACAATATGAGATACTGCAGAAGATCAATAATAATGCATACAGGTTGCGCCGTCCAAGTCACTTGAAGACTTCTAACGTATTTAATGTGAAGCACTTAAGTCCGTGTTCGGTGGATGCTGATGTACTTCTACAAACTCAAGGACGAGTTCTTTTCAACTTAGAGCGACTGATGCAGGGGTAACGTATGAGGAGTCGAACTTCAACAGATCATAACTTTTGACTCGGATATCAAAATGAGGTACGATCGATTGCTAATTGAAGCTTTTTCAGAGATCTTTATTCGGTATAGGGTAAAACCCGTACTGACCCACTTTCGGATCCATCCGACAACGTTTAATATCTTTTCCGAGACTCTGAATATATGTTTTACTATATATAGTAATTTTTTATTTTTAGGGTTTTAGGGTATTTTTGACTTTTTCAAGTTAGGATTTGGTTTACGGGTCTATTTATATGCATGTTTAGCTATTTTCGACTAACTTTTGATGATTGAATAAAATTTTCTTTTTCAGCAAAAACCCTAGAGACGACGCTATCGCGCCTTTTCTTTGTTTTTTCCAACTTCTCGTACATGTTTTTTTATAAATCTCCTCTAATCTTCCGTCTCTAGAATAATCGTTATTCTGTTCGGCGTCATTTAGTAATTTCAAATTTGCTAATGGTAATCCAACAAATCATTAATTCTGTATGTCAATAATAATTGTTTATCATAACTATCAGATGGCATTTAACAGATGTCTTTGTCAAACTTACTAAGCAAGAAAAACAATAGAGTAATTATTAATATAAGAAGGTTATTCACTAAACGTTCATCAAAATGTAATCAGAGAGACTATTTCCCATTAGTATAATGTGTGGCATTTTCAAGTTACCATACAACCAAGAACAAAGGTTATCTATCTTTCAAGTCTACAACAGCAATCACAAAATAATGCTTCAGATCAAGCTAGCACATTTGTTTCAGATTTATCAAAATTGAAAACAAACTCATAAAAATACAAGGAAAAACTTAATTATGAAGATTGTTGGTGTTTTTTACTGGCTTTGAATGGACAATCATCAAACAACAATCTAACAATTTTAAATTAATGTAAGGACAAGAAACATACATAAGATTGGTTGATCTGTGTTGAATATTTTGCTAGGAAACCTTGAGGTCAGAGAAATCCAAAAATCATTATATTTCTATTCAACTACTTGTGAAATGAATTATCAAATATCAATTAATCATTTCAGTTCTGTGTGAAATGAATTATCAAATATCAATTAATCATTTCAGTTCTGGCATTCCAAATATCAACCAATCAATTAACCACATCTTTTATATGTTCCTATGCTCCAAAACCTTAGTAAGTGGCTTGAGTCATTGATCAGATGACAGAGAAATTTACATGATATATGGATTATGGAGTATGGATCAACAAAACCATAATTTCAAATATGCATACTATTTTTTATCACATCATTAAATGTCACATTTTGAGATGTATATATATTCAATAGGAGAAAACTAATACAAAAAGAATGAAACATAAGGCAACAAGAACAGAATTTCAGCAGAAAAATGATTGAGACTATCAAAATAAGGCACATTAGATAGTTACCACAAAATTAGGATTGTGATAGTCATCCTTATGCACTGTTTGCAGCGTCCTAAAGATGGGATGCTCAGGAGTGTCATAACGGCCACCACATAAGTCAAGGCCTCCAATAAAAGCTACTATTTTTCTTCTGTTATCACCAGCATCAGCATCTACAACAACTTGTTTCTGATGATGGGTATAGATAGTTCCTGTTTCCTGATACCAGAGAAGTAAAACAATAATACACTGCATAGAGACCACTACCTAGAATGATATTTTTCACATAATTCATACTGAACTGTATTCAAATATTTTTTTAGTCTGAACTGTATCCAAATATTTGTAGTAGATATAACTGAGTCATGTAGATATTGCCTTGTTCTGCAATACTGTGCTAAATGAGCAAGCTAAACTTTGGCTTATGTTGACAACCATAAGGAAAACAAACTAGCACAGCCTGTTGAACATGTCATGCTAAAATGGATTATTCATAAAAAACTTGTTATCCCTTGACTAAAATAAGAATTTCAATGCTTAACATATTTAACTACTGCGACTATAAGCCAACATTGAGATGCTGAAATAACATATGAAGAATTTGAGGAGAGTAGACCTGATGATGAGTAATTCATGCAATGACAAACACAATATGTCCATGAACAGTACTAACATGTTGTTTCACAAAACTGTGTTTTTTGCCAGCTGAACGAGGACAAAGCAAAACTTGCACCGTAGAGTGCTTGAAAAAGCGGCGAGTCTCTTCATCACGAGTTCCCATCACCCCATCCTGCATTTAAGTATTGATTCATAAATGTATTAACTGAAATGGTCAAATGCTTATAGAAAGGACAGAAGCTTCACTCTGCTGGTTTGCAGTGCTGAGAGATGATATGTTCGAAAATGTCAACCAACAAACAAGTAGGAATTGAAAATGTTTCTAATGGACCTATATCATTACCACTTCTTGAGCATTGTGTTTTGCATCAAGAACAATTACTAAGTGAAGTGGGTAGCTCCAATTGAAAGAGAGACAAAAGGTTGGGGTTCCTCACAGCTTATTTTGAAACAAGATGCAAAATCTTATCCCCAGTGCATAACACTTTGGCCTCGTAGTTGCATGAAAATTTTATTCACAATATATATTTTAATTCTCACAAGTGGATGTCAGAAAACTTTTCTGCTCATATAGGAATAAAAATGTACTGAAAAACTCATGGTATGGTATTCTAAATCTTGGATGGCACACAGGTCAACTATTTACAATAGAATATTCTATTTTGAAAGATTTTTGCAGCCATGCCAACTTAGATTAGTAATAACATGTTTGATAACCTGACACATCTTGCATGAATGCGAGAAGTGGAGGCTGGAAGCATATTACATTTTTTGATTCCATAAAGTAAAAGAAAAAGTAGGTTTACACATATGGTAAAGTTATCAAAATGCATGAGTTTCCTAAACATTTTAGAGTAAGAAACATAGAACAAGCCTACAGAATATCATTTTTCTTATAAATAACAGGATACTGTTTTATTTTGTATTATAAGGTAGTAACTTGCTAACAATAGTGCTTCATCTGGGTTAGTGTTTAACAATTGTCAATAATCCTGACTTGTGTGATATTTTTGGTGGGTTGATGCATAAAAGAACCTAAACTCTCCAGAATCAAATCCTTGAGAATCATCTAATCACATGGCAATGGCATTTGATACCAAAATCATCCAAATTGTGGACAAATTTCTCAAGGAAAATGCAAACAGAATAGCTATATACATACATATGTGTGTGTGTGCGTGCTGAAATAAGAGAATTCTACACATTTTTATTGGATTTGTTGCAGTTAAGTTCCATTGCAATAGACTATGCAGAAAATTCAACAGGCTTTATCAATCAGAAATATCAAAAGCATACGACTTTGTATAAGCGGCAAAGGGGAAAACATAAGGAGAAGTTTACTGTTCGATAACCCAAGATGCTTCTGGATGTTGGATCGTCCCATACGAGAAGTAAAACTCTTACCCCTTCCTGTGATTTTAACTTCAATAAATCCCCTAATATAGGAGACGGTGAATTGCCTGAATCTCTTACTAGACGAACAGTATGGTAAACTGACCAACCGCCAATGTAAATCAAACGGCGAGCATTGCTTATTGCATCAAAAATGTCATGCCAACACTTCCCATGCTGGTACTGCATCCCATTTCCCAGCCGAAGGTCCGGGAGGCAACCATCAGGAACATGAGCATCTTGATAAAGTGTGACATTTCCCCCCTTTCTGAGAGGAAAGTAGGTATTCGGCACCCCCCAATACTCGGGGTCAGTACCCCCTCCATGATGATAAATGCTAAGCCTATTCATCGGAATGTACTGGATTGACAGTCTCAGAAAAGCGCCAGGTTTGCATTGCTTTCCGTTGGTACCAAGAATGGGGAAAGCCCCTTCAACCTTCTCACCAGAGTAAATTTGTTCTGTTGGGATGTAAACAGAGCCTATAAGCTGCGCTCCGACAACGTCGCTGTCTTTGACGATGAACTCAATTTCCGCGGCGGGGTGAGCCACCGGAACGTTGAAATGTTGCATCCAGGCAGGGTTCTCGCTATTGCTAACCACATAGGTTCGGCCAATCGCTGCATCGCACAACATTATTGACACATAAGGGTCGCTGGTTATGGGCACCTGATCCACCTTACCAGTTAAGCTATTGGTGATCCTCGCACCAAGCATGTCCCCCAACGTCTTGTGGAATAAGTCCATGTTGGGGAGGTTCATGGCCTCATACACCCATATGTCGAGGCTCCCGTGGAGCAGTAGCACCTTGAGGGACGTGTTGCCCTTCGGCTTTCCTTCGTACGGTACGATCGCTCCGCTCTCTGGCTCGCTGCCCGACGCAGACAAGGGCACGATCGCCTCGTGTCCAGCGAACGGAACGATTGCCCCGAACCCAGCGAACGGCACGATAGCCCCAGGCCCAGCGAACGGCACGATGGCCCCGGGCCCAGCGAGCGGCACGATCGCTTCCTCGCCGGCGGGGTTCTCTGGCGGAGGGGAACCGAGCGGCTTGTCCGAGGAAGGCTGGTAGTGGTAGTCGTAACTATCCTTCCGGCGATGGGATGGGAGAGATGGCGTGAGCGAGGGAGGATCAGAGAGGCGAATGTTGTGAGGAAGATGATTAACCGGAAGGAGCCCTTCATTAACCGGAGGAGGAGGAGGATCAGAGAGGCGAATGTTGTGAGGAAGATGATTAACCGGCTGGATCGACAGCGAGGAGCAGGAGGAGGAGGAGGTTTGTGCTGGAAGGAGCCCTTCATTTCCAACAGAGTGGGCCGGATCAGCAGCGGAAAAAGGATCATAGGGAAAAGGACGGAGATAGGCGTAGGGCTGGGGCTGAGGTAATAAGAAGGTACCGTAATGGTAGTTCGGCGGCGGCGGCGGATAGAACGCCACCGGTTGTGCGGAGAGATTGAATTGGAAGGCCGGCTGTGGAAAGGGAGCGTAGAGTTGGGGAGGAGACGGGAAGACGGGTTGATAAGGAGAGGGGATATTGGAAGGCAGAGGATAGGGAATGGGGTAGGTGTAGACTGGCGGTGGCGGTGGCGCCGGCGCCGGCGGTGGAGGAGGAGGAAGAGTAGGAGGGGGATATTCATATGGGTTGGCCATGGATGCTGCTTCTTCTTCTTCTTCCGATCTCTGTAATTTAGGATGCTCTGTTGTTGGAGAGAAGAGAGAGGAGATCCATATCCAACGGAAGTCCCTGAACAAGAGGAAACGTGAAATGGAGGGAGAGAAGGAGCATGCGTTTACGTTCGTGAGTTTTTTTGTCTCCCTTCTCGTTATTTTATACTTGGGGAAATTTTTATTTTACTCCAGAATTTATTTTCTTTTTGAAATATGTCCTTTAGAGTTTTGAGACCAAAGAACGCACTTAAATTTATGATTTTCCCAACGGATGTATTATGTTTTCTTCCATATTTATCAAATAATATATCTCTTTCTCAAAATATCCTTTCTATAAAAAATTATTAAAAAATTCTTTCACCACACACAATAGCCCTGGCCGAGTAACTCAACCACGCGATCCTTGATCAAACGATCTGGTCGCATGATGGCCCTAGCCACTCGACCAGAGTCAAGAGGCCTAGCCAGGCGACTTGGTCGGTTGGCCATGGTCTATCGTGTGTGCACTGGAAGAATTATTTATATTTTTTCTATATTTTTAATAAAAAAAGGTATTTTCAAATAAAAATGTGACATTTTATAAATATGATAGTATAATGAACCCTTGAGACATATCAAAATATTATTGATAAGGAGAGTAAAGAGAAAGAGAAAAAATGAGAGAAAGTGGAAAGAAGAGAAAAGATATTCATGGAAAAGGACAAAAAAACATTTTAAAAAAATAAAATTCTCTCTTAGTCCTTACCATTTGTTGCTCTCTTACTTTGATACATGGTATTCAATCTGTTCCATTGTTGGTGCTGAAAGTACCCAATGAATTTAGAGTTTTGATATATGATTAAGTGTAAAGTTAGTCTCTTTGTGAACTAATTATTCTATGTCAAATGAAGCAGATTATTTAACAAGTATGAAGTCTTGATTGAGAACCAAACAATTGACTAAGTCCTAGTGAAGTTAAACAAGTGTGAAGTTATGGTTAAGAATCAAATAATTGACTAAGTTCTAGTAAAGCTAGACAAATACAAAATCCTGGTTGAGAATCAAATAATTGGTTAAGTCTTGGTTGAGCACCAAGAACAAAAGACCTAGTTGAAAATTAGACTGAGCAAGTCCGAACAGAGTCAGCTGGGAGTTGAAGTCTTACTAGAACAAGTCTAAGAGAAATCAATTGAGAGTTGAAGTCTTCATAAATAAGTCCAAGTGGAGTCAACGGGAAGCTAAACTTGGTAAATCACACTAAATGGACCAGTTGGGAGCTGAACATCTAGTCAATATATGTGCTAGTGAAGTTAAACTTTATATCATACTGATTACACACATCAAGTGTAAGAAAATAAAGTTCAACAGTTTAGACGACTATGTAATACCCGTAAAATTTCCTTCTATAATTCTGGAAAATAATGGATGATTGTTTGAACAAGGGGTTTAGAATATTTTCTAAATGGCCCTTGATGACAAGAGGACCCTTAGCTTTAAGGGACCTTAAGTAGGCTAAATCCCCTAATGACCCTACGGTTTAAAGGTCTTGTTAAGGGCTACCCTTATAAGGGATAGTTAAAAATAAAAATAAGAA
>JAOBBC010276752.1:0-13887 GCA_025388495.1 Curcuma longa | reverse complement strand
TTGCAGCTCACTTCTCCGATGATCTTAAACTATTTTGACATGAATCTCAGCAGCTCTAAACTAAAAGGCGATTGGGGCAGTGATGATTCCGATATGAGCTTGCAGGCTTCCTACTTCTATGAGCTCGTGTTTTGTTGCTTTCGTATGCAGATTTCACTATGTTTTGATTATGAATTTAAGATGAGGCATGTTACGGGAATAACCTGTGGGTCCTCTGATTTGACTCAAGTTCAATCTTGGTCCCTCCCACAAGTCTAATCAGCTACAACTACAGTCTCCTGCTATACTCCAAGAGGAGCCGAATCACCCCTCCTCCTCCTTTACGACCGAATGCGCTGCCGAATCGCCCATTGGACCACTTCATCGTCGAATCGCCTATTCGGCTACTTCGTCGCCGAATCACTCATTTGGTCACTGCGTCGCCGAATCACCCATTCGGCCACTTCGTCGCCGAATTGCCCATCCGACAACCTTGTCGCCGAATCGCCTATCCGGCCACCTTGCCGCCGAATCGCCCATTCGATCCTCACCGTGACCAAATAGCCCTTTCGTCCTCTTGTCCTCCTTTTTCTTCGGACTACACCCCCATTCGGCTGAAGCACCGAATGGAGGCATCCGACACCCAGGCCAGTGCGGAGACTCCCACCCTCACTGTGCAGGCCTCTTATCAAGCTTAATCGAATCGAATAGACGAAGCGCCCTGGCATCTCCCATCATGACCTTTGACAAGCCCACACCCCTATTAATTACCGCCATTCCTCTGACATCTGCACTAACCATGACAAGATGGCTCCTTTCCCACGATGTGATAAGGAACTCGATTGTTCCTGACACCACATTAATCGTGATGGGGCATTCCTTAAATGATGATGTGATAGGTATGCACGTTCATCTCCCCTTAAAACGACCACTCCCTCCTCATCAGGTAACTTCTTCCATTTTTATTTTCTCTTTACGCTCAAGCTCCTTTTGTCACTGCTCATCTTCTTCCTCCCACTGTTTTTGACTTGAGCATCGGAGTGGTCGCGCCAGGGCATCCCCCTGGCCTTTCTATTCACGTTCTCTGTGTTCGCAGGTCCGGAAGATCCTGAAGATTCCATCGCCCTTAGCCTCTCCTCCTCCTGTTCCACACCCCCGGCGAGGAAGGTTTGGCGATGTGTCCTAACGCACTTCTCAACCGGAACATATTTTGGCGCCATCTGTGGGAATCACACAATGTCTGGATTTGAGATGCCGATGGACGAGCCTCCTCAACCTCGCCTCCTCACCATGACACAAGAAGATTTCGACAAGGCAGTGGCCGCCGCCATCCTGGCAATCTCCAGACAACAGCCACAGGTGCCGACCGCCCCCTCGAGACCCCGTTCCTTTTCCGCTGAAGCTCCACTAGCACCGGCCCCAGCGCGCCAGTTGTTCGAGCTTGTGGAGGCCCATCAGGCCCAGGCCTACCAGGCCCCGACCCTATATTTTTGAAGACTACGGCAGGATGTCCGTGGAATCTGCAGCGGCCCCGACTCCACCCCGTCATCCCGCACGTGGCAAGGGTCCGTGTCCAGGTGACGGCAGCAGCTCCCACAAATCCCCCTTCGCCCCTTGGATTTTAGAAGAAGAGCTCCCTCGTCACTTTCGAGCCCCCCAACTCTCGGACTACACCGGAGCAGCGGATCCGGAAGATCATCTAGGGCGATTTGAGAACGCCGCCCTGTTGCACCAGTATACCGACGCCATCAAGTGCAGGGTCTTTCTTACCACTTTGGCCGGCTCGGCAATTCATTGGTTCAACCATCTCCTGCCAGCGTCAATATGCTCTCTCAATGACTTCCGGAGCTCTTTTCTAAGGCACTTCGCCACCAGCCGAGCTTACCGGAAGACTGTTATGGATCTCTTCTCCATCAAGCAAAAGTCCAAGGAGTCGCTCAACGAATATGTACGCCGATTCAATCAGGGAGCGCAAGAGGTTCCGGCTGCTCCATCGGAGGTCCTCGTCAGCGCCTTTTCCCAAGGATTGATCGAGAGGAATTTCTTCCGGTCTCTCATCAAGAAGCCTCCGAAAAACTTCGACATATTGCTGACTCGAGCAGATAAGTATATCCATGTGGAGGAAGCTCAGTCGGCTCGGTGCACCGACTCCGACCCCCACCATCACGAGGGTCTGAATCGGCAGCCTGCTCCAGCCACTCGAAATGAACGCCGCCCTTTACCTCAACCATTCCGGAGGCCGGAGCCGAAGCGTCCATCCATACCTGAAGCTGGCCCTCGTGCCATACAAGCAGTGGATTCCCGACCCACCGAGTCTTCAGGGCCTTCATGGTGGTTGCCTCGCTTCTGCGCATATCATCGGACACGAAGTCACGATACTCGGGACTGCCACTAATACGCCCGGGTCCTTTGGGAGGCAGAAGAGCAGCGCACTAGGAGGGTTGCACCCGTCCCCTAGCCGCGTAGGGAGAATCACAATCAGGCAACTCCGCCACCCCCGCCGCTCTCTCCTCGGGCCGCATACAAACATCATCGCTCTCCAAGGGAGCTAACTCCCCCGACTCTGAATGAAGGGGACCGCAGTTAGGTATCCGACCCTCGTGACCCCCGGGCCGACAATCAAGATAATGCCCCTCGAGGCAGCATCCTTATGATAACATGGGGCGCCACGGATGAAGACTCCAACCGGGCCAGGAAGGCCCATAGCTGACAGTTAGAAGTCTGCGGCATGGCTGGAGGAAGCAGAGGGAACGGGCCTACCATCGGTTTCGGACCACAAGACTTGGAGGGAGTGGAGACCTCTCACGACGACGCTCTGGTCATAAAAGCCATCATCACCAACTATGACATTTCCAGAGTGTTCATCGACACCGGCAGCTCCGTTAATATAATATTCAAAAAAGCCTTTGACCAGATGCAAATTGATGAAGCTGATCTAGAACCGATAGCCACCTCCTTGTACGACTTCACAGGGAATGAAGTACGCCCTCTCGGACAGCGAGAGGGCGTACTCTCGGCACCTTCTCGCTATCTCCCTCAGCGAGGAGCTAGCTCGAAGGACTCGGTACTCTTTCATCACTATAGTGGATGCTCCCTCTTCTTACAATGTGATATTAGGTCGGCCAACGCTCGGCACCTTCTCGGCCGTTGTCTCCACCTACCATCAGAAGATCAAGTTTCTGGTAGGAGACTTAGTCGGCGAGGCGCGAGGTGATCAGGTGATGGCACGGCGTTGCTACGTCGATGCGGTCCGGACCGAAGCCAGAAAGGCCCGACGGACCCAAGGAGCTGAAGTGCACGCAGTTCAAGAGTTGCCGAACCCCCGCACTTCAACCGAGAAGGAGCTCTTGCAAGTCTGCCCCGACCGCCTCGACCGCCCCGAGACAACCGTGCAGGTGGCTACCGAACTACCAGCCGAACTAAAACTAGAACTGGTTGACTGCCTCCTTCGGAATCAAGACGTCTTCGCCTGGACTCCGACCGATCTCACGGGAGTTTCCCCTTTTGTCGTCGTCCACCGCCTCAATGTCCTTCCTGGAGCCTGCCCCATCAAATAGAAGCGACGACACTTCGGTCCTGAGCAGAATAAAGTATTCCGAGAAGAAGTGCAGAAGCTGCTGAGGGCTGGATATATCAAGGAGGTGCACTTCCCTTCGTGGCTATCTAATGTGGTGCTGGTGCCAAAATCGGGTAACAAGTGGCGGGTGTGCGTGGATTTCAGAGACTTAAATAAGGCCTGCCCGAAAGACTGCTACCCGCTGCCCCGGATTGACCAGCTGGTCGACTCAACCTCTGGATGTGAATACATCTGTATGCTTGATGCTTATCAGGGGTATCATCAAATCCCCCTCTCTATAGACGACCAAGATAAGGTCAGTTTTATAACAGCAGACGGAACTTTTTATTACACTATTATGCCATTTGGACTCAACAACGCTGGAGCCACTTATCAACGGTTGATGGATAAAATATTCTGACATCAACAAGGCCGTAACATTGAAGTATATGTGGATGACATACTGATTAAGTCCGAGCGGGGAGGCTCCCTCATTGCTGGCATAGAAGAGACCTACAACACTTTGCGCCGATACGGCCTCAAGCTAAATCTGGCTAAGTGCCTCTTCGGGGTCCGAATGGGGAAGTTTCTCGGTTACATAGTAATCGAGAAGGGGATCGAAGCCAATCCGGACAAAGTGCAAGCACTATCCCAAATGTCCCCGCCGTGCAACCTCAGAGAAGCACAGAAGTTGATGGGCCGGATCAATGCTTTGTCTCGATTCATCTCTAGATCGGCGAAACGCAGCCTCCCTTTCTTCAAGGTGTTAAAAAGGGCGCAGAAGTTTGAGTGGAACGAAGACTGCGACAAGGCTTTCGCAGAACTCAAAGATTTTTTATCCCAGCTACCTCGGCTCGCCAAGCCTTCTCCAGGCGAGCCATTATGGATGTACTTATCCGCTTCCACCTCCACTGTCAGCTTTGTCCTAGTGAAACAGGAAGGTCAGTTTCAGCAGCCCATTTATTTTTCTAGTTACCTTTTCAAAGATGCAGAGACTAGATATTCCAATCTGGAGAAGCTGGCGTGGATGCTGGTCTTATCTGTTCGAAAGCTGCGCCCCTACTTCCTATCTCATCCGATTACTGTCATGACTAACAGCAGCCTGGGCCGACTCCTCACGCAGCCGGAAGTCTCCGGACGGCTCGTCAAATGGACAGTGGAACTCGGAGAATATGACATTCAGTACCAACCCTGGGCTGCCATTAAAGCTCAAGCCTTAGCTGACTTCCTCACCGAAATACCTGATGGTGAGCTAGAGCAGATATGGAAGGTATATGTGGATGGTTCTTCCAACCGGTTAGGGAACGGAATCGGGGTTATATTAATCTCTCCCCAGGAGGAAGAAATTTGGCTCTCCATCAGACTAAGTTTTTGAGCCTCCAACAATGAAGCCGAATATGAAGCCGCGATTGCTGGTCTCCAGGCAGCCAAGCGGATGGGAGCTGCTCGAGTGCATTTACATTCCGACTCTCAATTGGTGGCGCAACAAGTAGAAGGGAATTACGAAGTCCGCAACAATCGACTTCGCCGATATGCCGAGGCCTTCACAAAAATAAAGGCAGAATTCAAAGAGGTCTCTCTCCAGAAGATTCCTTGGACAGAGAATGTTAGAGCAAATGAGTTGGCCCGACTGGCCAGCTCCATGGCCGAATGGACGGACGAAGGACCAATCACTCAGGTAGCCTTCATTGCCCAAATCGACCAGTCCAAGTCGGTGGCAGAATTGGAAGACTGGAGAAACCCACTCCTGAACTTCCTCCAGACGGACGGTACCCCATCCGACCCGGATCAGACCAAGGTACTCAGGAGATGCGTGGCCCGGTTCACACTTGTGGGAGATCAGCTGTACCGGTATACCTTCTCTCGTCCTCTTCTAAAGTGTTTGGGGCCAGAAGACGCTGACTACGTTTTGCGGGAGGCACACCAAGGATGTTGCGGTAATCACCCAGGGGGGAGATCGCTTGTCCAGAAGATTCTACTGGCTGGTTATTTTTGGCCAACTCTCCAAGCTGCGGCAAAATTGGTCTCCACCTGCCTTCACTACCAGAAATACCAAAGCTTCTCGCGGCGACCAATGGAGTTGTTGAAGGCTTCCACTACTTCATGTCCTTTTGACCAATGGGGCATGGACATTGTGGGACCCTTTCCGATCGGGCCACAACAGAAGAAGTTCCTTCTTGTTGTCGTGGACTATTTCTCCAAATGGGTCGAAGCCGAAGCCCTCGCCCGAATTACTGAAGAAGTCGTTATCAAATTTCTATTAAAGAACCTTATCTGCCGGTATGTTATCCCCCAACGGTTAGTCTCTAACAATGGCCGCCAGTTCCAAGGAAAGAAGATCCAAGTCTGGTGCCAAGGGCTCGACATCCAGCAGGCATTCACCTCAGTAGCCTACCCGCAGGCCAATGGGCAAGTCGAAGTCACCAATCGGGAGATATTGCGCGGGTTGAAGACCAAGCTAGATCACGAAGGAGGTAGCTGGGTAGAGGAGCTGCCCTGTGTGCTTTGGTCTTATCGAACCACGCCAAGGGAAGGCACCGGCATGACACTGCTCCACTTGGTATATGGAGGGGAGGCCGTCGTACCAATGGAAATCGGGGTGCAATCAGACCGAAGACGGCTCTATGACGAGGACAACGGGGATCGTCGAAGAATGGAACTAGACCTCGTCACGGAGGACAAAGACCGAGCCGCCTCTCAACTCGCAGCCTACCGACATAGAATGTACGCCATCTACAACTGGCGAGTGATTCCCAGATCATTCCAAGTAGGCGACTTGGTATGGAAGAAGGTGAAACTAGCAGGCGACATGGGCAAACTCGAACCACCTTGGGAAGGCCCCTATCGGTTGGTCAAGAAGACGAGCGCCGACGCCTACTACCTAACCGATTCGGATGGCAAAGACTTGATTAGACCATGGAACGCCATGCATCTTCGGCCCTATTATACTTAGCGCCCCTGAGCATCAAGCATCACTATATGTCTTGTTAAGTTTTCTATACTTAATAATGGTGATGCTTCCGCAGGTCCTCTTTCTCGCGCCAAGGCTCCTCAGCCATTCCCGCCACTCTCCTGACTCGGACATAGTCGCGGATCGAGCTAACTTAGGTCTCGGACCTACGCCATCAACAATACTCTCCCGACTCGGACATAATCGTGGATCGAGCTAACTTAGGTCTCGGACCTAAGTCATCGACAATACTCTCCCGACTCGGATATAGTCGCGGATCGAGCTAACTTAGGTCTCGGACCTACGCCATCGACAATACTCTCCCAACTCGGACATAATCGCGGATCGAGCTAACTTAGGTCTCGGACCTACGCCATCGACAATACTCTCCCGACTCGGACATAATCGCGGATCGAGCTAACTTAGGTCTCGGATCTACGCCATCGACACCATTCTCCTGACTCGAACACAGTTGCGGAGTGATCCAACACCTGTCTGGAACCTCAGCCATTGCCATCTCTTTCCCGATTCGAGGACGGTCATGAATCGAGCTCTTGGGGCCCGCTGCCTGCGCTGTCATTCGTGTCCGCCTCCCTCTCCAACCAGATTGAAGTCTGACCCCCCGGGCATCGGGACTTGCCAAGGCATGGGGTCACGCCATCTCTTGTTTCCTCACCTATCGAGCACTACGCCGAGTCCTTAACCTCACCGGATAACTCGAGAGCATCCCACACTTGGTCTCTGAGCCGCACGGACGAATCACCCACTACTCACTGGCGTGCCTCACTCGACCAAACATAGTCAGGCCCAATCGCCTAAGCAATAAGGCTCGACTCTCATACCCCCCCCCCCCCGAGCCAGATGCGGCTCGCATAAGCCAAAAGAAGGACAACATAACACAAGCATAAAAGGCGCTGACAAAAAGTTTCATTAATATATCGAAGGGTTACAATAATGAAGCCGACACAAAATATATTCATTTCTTCTTCCCTTTTCCTTTGCCGGTCGGAGGCCTCTTCACAGCTTCGGAAGCCGTTCGATCAGACTCAGGAATCTCCTTCCATACCTTCTGAATGTCCAGCCGGTCTAGAACTTCATCCGGGACGTCCACGCCCGCCGCCTGAAGTTGCTTCAGGGCACCTTCGAAGCCGAACTGAAGCATCTTGGCTGTCCTCTCCAGAAATTGATCGTTGAATTCCTTGGATTGCAGCCAGGCTTCCTTGGCTGCCTTGACCCGGTCCTCCTCGTTGATCTTGTAGGCGGCGAGTTCGTTCTGAGCGTCGGTCGAGACGCCTTCGACCACCTTGGTTGCCTCTGTCAAGTCGGCCACTTGCTTCTTCAGCTGAACGGCCTCCTCGGTCAGCTTGGCAACCTGCTCTTTTAACCCCTTGGACTCATCGCAAGCGAAGTCCAAGTCGGCGCACTGCTGGTCCAGCTGGTCCTTCAAATATTTTATTTCTTCATCCTGCTTGGCCAGCCGGTTGCCTTGACTGACCAGGTGTTCTTTCTTCTGCTGCAACTCCTCAAGGACCTCTTGTTCTTGGGTCCGAACCTCCTGCAGTTTTCGCTCCAAATTCTCAGCCCGGTCCTTGGCCGTAAGCTGTTGTGCCCTGGCCAGACTCGCCTGGTGCTGGTGCTGGTGCTGGTTGGCCACCGACTGGGCTACTTGAAGCTCTTTGATCAAGTCGGACTCCCTGGTCCATAGTTCGGCCACCTGCTCTTCCAAGGACTGTAATTAGGCTTGGTGTTGAGGTTGGCTGACCACCGACTGAGCCGTTTGGAGCTCCTTGGTCAATTCGGCATCCCTGGCCTACAGTTCAGCCACCTACCCTTCTAAAGATTGGAATGGATGGAAGATACTGGGCAAACGGTTGTGCATCTCCATGTTTTCGGCTAGGACCTACGTCACATTCACCCAGTCAAGCAATCTGCTACACAATGTAATGCAAAAATCTGAGGAGACTTACCCGAACCAGGCTGAAGGCGTTCCTACTCGTCATATCTGACAGCGTCAAGGGAGAGTAATAAGCGGAACCCCGAAGCGCTCAAGTGCGCTCAATGATGCCGTCAAGATCTTCCTGCCTGAGTGGAGCATCTGCTGGAATGGGAGGCAACCGAACCTCCGCCGGTGGAAATATGCCCCCTGGGTATATCCCTGCTGAACCAGAGGGTCAGACGACCGCCGAGTAAACAACGGGGCGAGGCGAAGCCTGCCTGGTGGTAGATGGAGTGGCCCTCCTTGGTGCTGGGCTTGGAACTGCATCGGCGACCTAGTCCGACTCTAATATGATGACCGAAGGGGATGCCCTCGACCCCTCGCTTGCGGCTGCCCCAGGGGTCTCCCTCCGTGTCAAGGAAGCTGGTGCCGGCTCCTCGCTCCGATCTGCCGCTGGCGCCCTACTTTCCCATGTCGGCTCTGAAGTCGCCGGCCGGGACTCCTCCGGTGCCGATTTAGATAAGATAGCCACTGCGGCTGAGGTTGGTTCACGCACCAGCATTGCCTCTGGTTCAACAGGCGTGGATGTTGGTTCACCCAGGTGCAGAGCCGAATCCCCAGCGGATTTGGTCGCCGAGTGAGCCGCTGATTCAGCGCGCTGCTGAGACGCCCGTATGACTGTTCACCCCTCCGCCCGCTTACTCGATTCGGTACCGAGCGTGGACTTAGACGCCTTCGAGGGACTCGGGGGTTTCTTTTGCTTAGGCTTAGCCGATGGCTTGGGCCTAGCCTTCTTCTTCAACTTACCCTCTTAGGCTAAGGGAGGGTGCTTTCGGGATGCCGACTGATCAAACGGCTCCCTGATGATCAACGCCTTGGACTTGGGAGCTCGCTCACGTGACTTTTCCGCTGAGGACCGCTGGGAGACTTGGCCAGAGGGCGCAGCCGATTGGGGTCTCGTCTCGGATCCCGCTACGACCGCTTGGTCGCTAGGTGAGGTTGCAGCCGCAGGAGTCTCTTCTGAAGGACTGGGTGTCGCCAGTTTCCTAAAGGATGCTCGGTCCCACTTTAAGAACTTGTTCATCGAGGCGGCCATCCAGAGATCCTCTACATAAACCCGAGATACACATAAAATTAGCCATTAATATGCTAAAGTAATAATCTGATTTCTTACCGAGTGGCTGAGACAGCTCCGCAGGAATCGGGCTTAAGCCTGCCCGATACAGTAGCCCTTCCTCGCCGACCATCCGGTCAACATGGAACTTCAGACCCGCGAGGGAATCATCCGCCGTCTTGAACGCCGTCTCTGACTTATAGTTTCTCAGACGCGGAGGAAGGGGAAGCTCTGGCTGCCACTCGATAAGACGCAGAGGACTCAGAATCCTTACGAAGAAGAATTTCTTCTTCCAGAATTTGAGCGAGGAGGGGTACTTATCCGAGAAGTTATGCCCGACTCGGGCATTGAGATAGAAGACCCCTTCTTCCTTCTTCTTCATGTAGAAGAAGTAATGGAAGATGGTAGGGTTCAAAGTGATCCCGTATACTTTAAAAACTAAACAAACCCCGCAAAGAAGACGGAAGGAGTTCGGCGCAAATTGGTTTACCGGGACCCCGAAATACCTAGCTATTCTATGGAAGAACTTTGGGACAGGAAACCTAAGCCCCCCCTCCAGTTGATCTCGAAAAAAGGTTTGATACCCGGGGGGAGGAAGATGCGGGCGGTCTTGACTCCTAGGAACCCTAATCTTGTACTCTCTAGGGATTCGATACCGGATTTTTACCGCTGCCTTAGCTTCATCGTCAAAGATTGATGATGTGGACTCGTACCATAACCTTCGGGCTCCGAATCAGACATTCCTAGCAACCTAAGACCTACTGGGGAACGAGGACAAGAAGGAAAAGGAGAAAGAATAGGGTAAAGCAGAGCTTACACGATGGAAGATCGTCGGAGAAGACGAGCAGGGGGCAAGGAACTGAGGGAGACGACAGCAACGACGCGCGCAGGCAACACACAACTCTCGCAGATAAGGACACCGCCGCCTTTTTCATCACTGATATATAGCGAAACCCTATCGGGTGTCAACCGTCCGATCGGACGGCGATGAAAAGGCGGGATGCGACCCTAGCCGCCCGATCAGCGCGATTCCCCAAGAGGATTCGATCGCGTCATAATGGCGAGGCGAAAAGTCACCTCGATAGGCTAGCCTCATTAAATGCCATCTTGGGAAATGACGTTTACCTTAACGCCCGCGTGCTCACCACCATGCCATGAAGCTGACGTGTCGAAGAGCGTGCGCCCACGTGTCCTCTGAGATATCGCTGCAGTTTCGGTTTCCAGTTATGAACGTACAGCTGCCAGGGGCCCCACGTCGGACTTTGACTTAAGTCAGGCTTGTCTCTCCCCAAGGCTGCTCACTGCCACACTGCGCAACTGACGTGGCCAATGGAACACCTCCACGTGTCCTTCGTCAGTTCCAGCTGAACCGACCTTCGACGCAGATCCGACTTGAGCAACGACTCAGTCTAGTCAGTTCGACTCATGCTCCCTTCGACTAGACTAGTCGGGGAGGCTTATGTTACGGGAATAACCCGTGGGTCCCCTGATGTGACTCGAGTCCAATCCTGGTCCCTCCCACAAGTCTAATCAGCTACAACCACAGTCTCCTCTTATACTCCAAGAGGAACCGAGTCACCCCTCCTCCTCCTTTACAACTGAATGCGTCGCCGAATCGCCCATTCGTCCACTTCGTCGCCGAATCGCCCATTCGGCCACTTTGTCGCTGAATCGCCCATCCGGCCACCTTGCCGCCGAATCGCCCATTTGGTCCTCACCGTGATCGAATAGCCCTTTCGTCCTCTTGTCCTCCTTTTTCTTCGAACTACACCCCCATTCGGCTGAAGCACCGAATGGAGGCATCCGACACCCAGGCCAGTGCGGAGACTCCCACCCTCGCTGTGCAGGCCTCTTATCAAGCTTAATCGAACTGAATAGACGAAGCGCCCTATAGTGCCCTGGCATCTCCCATCATGACCTTGTTCCTGACACCACATTAATCATGATGGGACATTCCTTAAATGATGACATGACAGGTATGCACGTTCATCTCCCCTTAAAACGATCACTCCCTCCTCATCAGGTAACTTCTTCCACTTCTGTTTCCTCTTTACGCTCAAGCTCCTTTTGTCACTGCTCATCTTCTTCCTCCCGCTGTCTTTGACTTGAGCGTCGGAGTGGTCGCGCTAGGACATCCCCCTGGCCTTCCTACTCACGTTCTTTGTGTTCACAGATCCGAAAGATCCTGAAGATTCCACTGCCCTCAGCCTCTCCTCCTCCTGTTCCACACCCCCGGCGAGGAAGGTCTGGCGACGTGTCCTAACGCACTTCTCAACCGGAACAAGGCAGTAGAAAATTTATTATCATATTGCGTAGGCATAACCATGCATTTGGAATATAATTGAGTTAGTTATGATGAAACAGACTTATTGAAGTAGACAAAGGTTGAATCTCGACAAAGTCGAGGCAATGCCATGGTCATGAGATCGATCGTATAGAGCCGCAGGGATGACAAATTCCATTTTTTGCTGAAGAAGAATAGGAATAACCATAACTATCGTAGTAAAATAAGAAAACCTCTTATTTTGCCCCATTTATATTTTACATTGAGGTCAACCCTCTCAATAACTCATAATAGTTTGTTGAGATAAGCAAATTAGATATACTAACAAGAAAAAAAATCCAATGTGCATGATTTAAATGCCAGTTGATATAGGTGGATAGTTGATCTACACGTTGCACGATTGGAACAGTCAGAAGTTAAGCGAGATAGTCAAAAGACAAGCTATGCTATAGATTAAGGATTCGAGTTGGATCAAACAAAGCTCAAGGTCAACTCCGAATGGATGGGGATGCATTGAAGTTGGGTTCAAAACAACCCCCATTTAGGATCAAGACCTTGACTTAGTCATTCCCGACTCCCCAAGATTCGGCCACTCCTGCTCTCGACTCCCCAAGATTCACCAATCCCAACTCTCGACTTCTTAAGACTCAATCGCTCTTGCTCATGACTCTTTAAGACTTGGTCGCTCCCACTTTCGATTCCTCAAGACTCGACCGCTCTCGTCCTTGATGATCCAAGCCTTCCTCAAGCTAGAGTAGGAGAGAGATGGGTGACTGAATACATGGTGTGGCACCCTCAACCAAAACGTGGTTGTGTGGGGGTAATGAGGGGATGTGACATGGGCTCTCCTCATCCAAAACGTGGCTTAGTGGGGGGTCGTGGGCATTGTTTTTCCTACTAATAAGGTAATATAAATAAACGTCTTCTCTCGCGGATGAAGTACGCTCACAAGCCATCCAGACTTTTCCTTTACTTTCTACTATTTTCTTTTTCTATACTCCTAGATACCTGACTTCAGTGTTAGAGTGGTTGAGCCAAAGTTCGCCTTGCCTTGCATTCTAACTCTCATTGAGTTTTGCAGAGTTTTCTCTCATTCCTTGGCAGATCATTGAAATTCGTCAATCTTGAAGACATCTCACTGGTGGTTCACTCGTCCTCGATCTTAGATAGGAACAAATTGCGCTGTCTATAGGAAATTCTAAATTGAGATGGTTAACACTGGAAAACCCACTGATAATCACCAAAGGATGACTTCAACCAACTCGTCGCTACCATAGTGTAGGAGATTTTACAAAGGCACCCCCTGATGAACCCAGTTTTGGCGAAGGTACCCTCAACTCCATCTGAAGTACCTCCAATCCCGAGTCGAGTATCACCGGTACTGACCGAAATCCCTCTAGCCCCAATCATGATTTCGACCAAAATGTCAATCTAACAGGAGGAGTGGTCCCATGAATCTAGGGCTAGAGAGATGCCTCCCCGAGACCCTAATAGAGGCAAAAGACCCTCTTTCGGGGGAGAAAGGAACACTCGAAGCACCCCTTTTTCTCGGGGCATCCTTGAAGATGAGCTACGTGCCATTTTCGATTGTCACAGTTTGGAGAATATATGGGGTAATCAGATCTCGAGAACCACTTGTGTTGATTTTAAAATGTCTCCCTATTGCATTAGTATACTGACAACTTTAAGTGTCAAGTCTTCTTAACAACTCTATCAAGCTTGACACAGAGGTGGTTCAACCGACTCCCATCAGCTTCCATCCGATCATTCGATGACTTCATAGTCGTCTTCGTACATCACTTCGTCATTAGTAAGCAATTCCAAAAAAAAAAACTCCCCTCAACCTATTTGCCACAAAGCAGAAGATCCAAGAATGTTGAAGGAGTAAATTCAACATTTCAACCGAATCACCCTTGCCCTCCCCTCTGCCACTTTGGAGGTATTGATAAGTGCATTCTCTCAAGGATTACTAGCGGGAGATTGCTTCAGATCCCTAGTAAAAAAGGCCCGCCCCCCCGGGGGGGTATGGGGGGGGGGTGGGGCGGGCCGGGGGGTGGGGGGGGGTGGG
>JAOBBC010276656.1:0-23576 GCA_025388495.1 Curcuma longa | reverse complement strand
GAGGTACTTATATTATATACAGGCGGATTAGAACTTAATTATAGTAAGTAGGGCCTTTGGGGCTATTTATCTCCTTGAATATAAAGAACAGTCGGTGGCCCCGAAGCGAGGGAAAGGAACTTCTAATACTATATTTATATAAGCTATTTCTTTCAATGAAATTCAATTCTACTCCAACTCCAAACTCAGTAGAAGCCCCAGCGGAAGGTGCAACGAACTTATATTTAGTTTATAGGCCCTCAAAAAAGCATACCTCCTAGGACCCTTCCTAACCTCAACCCCAGTCGAAGCCCCAGGTGCAACCCGTCCAACAGCCCCAGGCGCAACCGGCCCCTAAAATAAATATAAATTCCGATTACTTCACACCTCAGAGCATACCATTTACAGTAGTTCCCAACTCCATCAATCCTTGAATAAGAAACTAATTCGTAATTTCCGACCCCAGACACCCCCTTGCCGGAGAAGCCCAAGGCGAAACCTCAACCCTAGGAGTCTAATACCAATTCTAAAGGAATCCAATTCACTGAGCTATCGATCCTTTTTTCGTATCGAGATCACCTAAATTACTTATAGCGTTTCAGAACCTGTCCTTTCGATCGATTGATTTGAAATAGCGAAGACTGAAAGGCCAAAGAAAGTAAGTGGTCTCTAAATGGCCTAAAGCCATTTACGCAACTATACTGGTAATAATCTGCTGTGGAATGAAATAGCGAAGCAACTATACTGGTAATAATTTAAGGAGAGGAACTGGTCAATTGAGATAAGGATAGGAACTTGACTTTCTCTTAGGCATTGAAAGAGCCTTGAAGACTTCGCTTAGGGGAATTTAAATTAGTATAAAGAACTTCATAGAGTAGAGACCTTTTCATTGACTTCAAGAGATTAGGGTGCTTGAAGACTTCGAAGAGGGGAAGAAAGAATTCAATAGAATAGAAAGGAATGGAATGGGAATCGAACAAAGGAGAGGACAGCTGATAAGGAGAGGGTATTGAATATAGTAGACAGATGCTTTCAGACTTCGAAGAGGGGTTGAAAAGAAAGAGTATAGAGGGGGATGACTATCTACGATATGGTGGTATTTGCTTTTAGGGCGATTGTATTGATTTGATTTAACTATCTTATTTATCGATAGATTTAAATCCTTCCGGGCATATACCCATAGTAAAAGAAAGTACTGAAAGATCCAACGTATCGAGAGAACGAAAGGGAAGTTACTGCTCCTAGGAGAGAGGTATTTCAATAGCCTTTAGGATTGGATTCGAAGTGCCTTCCTGACCTCGAAGAGGTGAAGATAGAGATAGAGAAGTATGGATTTCAATTTCCTAAGGATAGTAGAATAGTTTAACTATCTACGATATGAAGGTAGAGAGGGGCATAAAAGTAGAGATATAAATTTCAATTTCCTTTCACTTCTATAGATTTAAGTTTCAGTACCTAGACCTTCAAGGAGATCTAGGACTTCAATCGGGGTTACCAACTAGGCAACCCCTCCTTCATCTATATGTCTTTCTTTTCCGGAAGGTTCGGATTAGTCGTAAATAGCCCCTTTGGCTATTTATATGCCTCTGCGTGGCAGAGGTACTTATCTTATATTATATACAGTTAGTCTACGCCAAAGGGGCTATTTATCTTTTTGGTCAAAGAAATTACTAGAAACAACAGGACAGCTCAGACCTGAGGAAGGGAAAAAGAAAGGGATGCAATCGAAAGAGAGCGAAGCGAACGACAAGAAAGAGAGTAAGGAAAGAGAGTCCTTGAGCTTACGCCCACTTAAAAATTTGCTTCGGTTCACCCTCCCCTTATCAGGGGAGCGTATTCATTCCACCTGGCAGCCCCTTGTTCCTCAAATAGGTCTAATTCCGACCTATGCCCTGGTCAAAGAAATTACTGAAACAGCGAAGACTGAACAACAGGAACGACAGCAAGCAACTTCAGACCTGAGGAACAGAACGACAGGAAAGATAGTAAGGAATGGAATGATGGAATGCAACAAAGGGAAGGGAAAGGGGATTCCACAGAAGGAGCTAGGGCTTCAGCAGAAGGGTCTGGGGCTTCAACAGAAGGAGCTAGGGCTTCAGCAGAAGGAGCTAGGGCTTCAGCAGAAGGGTCAGTTGGAGCTTCTACTTTTGGAGTTAGAGTGAAATTTTAATTTAAATAAATATAATATATAAATAGACAGATGCAGCTATCCTAGGTGCAGAGAGCTGAATTCAGATTCCTAGAGGTCAGTAGATAAGGTAGCCATTTGAACTGTACTTGAGGTCAGTCGATTGGGTTTGACTAGAGTAGACCAAGGAAAGAATCGAAGAAAGAGAAGTTCCTGCTCCGTTTGAGAGAGGTAGATGAATTCAACTTCAAAGAAAAGGGTAGGAGTTCAAAGAATTGATTTGATCTGGGGTTGAGTTCAGTCGCCTAATATAATAATAAGTCGAATAGGTTGAAGTTTCCTTTCACTTCTATTGAAGTATAGGTGTTCCATATTAGACCGTCCTTGATCTCTAGGACTTCAATCGGGGTAACCTCCCGGCCACCCCTCCTTCATATATGTATTATAATTCCGCACATATTCACTGGTCAAAGAAATTACTAGAAAACCAACAACAGATGCAACCAAAGAAAGGAAAGGGAACCGAACCGAAAGGAACTAATGAAATCGAGATAGGAAGGAAAGGAATGAAAATAGCTCGATATACTGTAATTTAGGGCGAGGAATGAATACGCGAACACCTGATAAGGGGAGGAATGAAGAAGGTAGCGAGAGAAAGAGAACCGGAAGGGAAAGGAAGAGAACGATTTCAAAGGAGAGGGATGTCGATTTAGAGTGATGGGTTTAACCTGAACCTGAAGAAGGCGTAGTTCCACCTGAAGTTGGAGTTCTTGGAGTAGAATTGCATTCATAAAAAGACCTTATATAAATAGAAATATGCAACTACTCCAATTGGAAGTTGGAGATACCAAAGGTAGAGATCGAAAGGAAAGGACAGCTGAGGGGAGTAGATAAGTATGGATTGGGGAAGGGTTTCCTGTAGAGGGGTAGGAGTTTAGTAGATGGTCTTTCGTAGTTTTGAATATACCTAAGACAGATAGAGTTTAGGGTTTTGAGTTCTGTAGGTACGATAGCTCAGTTGAGTTCCTATAGTTTAGGGTTGAGGGTTTTGAGTTACATTGACTTTAGAGTTAAGGGTTTTGAGTTACAGGAGAGGCAGTTGGGCATTTCTCCCTCCTTGGGTGGCTATCATGTTCGTAGTCCCTAATTGATCTACTTTTGAAGCACCTAATGATGCTACTTTTGTCTACTTTTTTCAGTACCTAAAGTCTCTATTCTGCCCTCTTTCGAGGTCCTCTAAATCTGCGTACTCAATTGAGCTCTCTCCAACTGCAGTCTCAGTGGAAGCTCCTGCTTCCCATACCCAAGCTCTGGTGCCCTTTCTTTGATTGACTCCTCAGGTGCCGATCGAGACCTTTCTGTTTCAGTACTTTCTTTTACCGCGCATATGCCCGGAAAGAAAGATATATTTTAAGGAACGATGGGGTTTCCTCGTTGGTAACCCCTACTTGAGAGACTTTTTCAGCCTCGAATTGAGAGACTTTGGCAGCAGCAGCTGATTCTACTTTTGCGACTTTTGAAGCCCCGAATTGATCTACTTTTGTAGCTCCTAGAAAGCAGCAGCTGATGATTCTACTTTAGCGACTGCATCCCCTACTTGATCTACTTTTGGAGTACCTAATTTCTCTACTTTTTTAGCTCCTGATTTCTCTACTTTTGTAGGAACGGATTTCTCTCTACTTTAGACTTTTGCAGTACCAGTAGCTGCCTCTTTAGCGACTTTTGAATCCCCTACTGAGTCTACTTTAGCCCCAACTTTTGAAGCCCCTACTTTCCTCTACTTTAGCAGCCCTACCAACTGAGTCTACTTTAGCCCCAACTTTTGAAGCCCCAAAGGATTCTACTTTTTTAGGAGCCCCTACTTTCTCTACTTTGTGCCGTACCGAATTTCTCTCCTTTTGCAGTAAGGGATTATTCTCCTTTTGCTACTGTTGAAGCCTCAACAGAGGCTGAGACTTTAGGACCAACTTTTGCATCAACAGAAGATGATACTACTTGAGGAACAAGTTTACCAGCCCCAGGGGATTTGACTTTTGCTACTGTTGAAGCCTCAACAGATTCTTCTACAGTAGTACCAACTTCCCCATCCCCAACAGAGTCTTATACTTTAGGAACAACTGCCCTACCTGATTATTCTAGTGTTCATTAGGAACTACTTTTCAAGTCAAGAACCAAAGGATTATACTTTAGCTACAGCCCCAGAGGATTCTAGTTTAGGAACGACTTTTGCCTCAACAGAGGATTCTCTAGGAACAACTGCCCCAGCAAATTATAGTATTACGCACCAGGAACGTTTACATTTATTTTTTTAGGGGGGTCAGCCCTATCTAAAGGAACTGCAAGCTAAAGGAACTGCAAGAGCAGCAGCCCTAGCTACTCTAGTAGCAACAGTAGGAACAGTAACGTTTACATTTATTTTTTTAGGCCGCGTCAGCCCTATCTAAAGGACCTGTAACATCAGTAACAGTAGCAACTGTGTCAACTTCAAAGGCAGTAGCAACAGGAACTGCAACAGCCCTAGTACCAGTAACTTCAATAGCCGAGGACCCAGCAACCCTAGTAACTGCAATAGCGACACCTGAGTCTCCTTTATCTCCTTTTGCAGTACCGAAAGGAACTACTTTTCAAGCCCCGAATTGAGAGACTTTTTCAGCCCCGGAAGATTCTACAGCCCCAGAGGATTCTACAGTAGGAACTATTTTTGCACCAACTGAGGGTGCACCAACTGAAGGAACTACTTTCTTTAGGAACTACTCCAACAGCAGCCCCAAAGGCACCAGCCCTAGCAACAGCCGCCCCAACAGCAGTAGCCGCCCTAGCACCAGTCACTTTCAAGAGCAGGAGTGAACTTTTGCAGCCCCAAGTGAGTCTCCTTTCTGAAGCCCCACCTGAGTCTACTTCTGAAGCCCCCGATTCTTCTCCTTTATCTACTTTTGCAGCAGCCCCGACTGGGTATACTTTTGCAGTAGCGGAGTCTTCTACTTTAGGAACAGGAACTACTTTTTCAGTACCGAAGGGAACTCCTTTAGCCCCACCTTTTCAAGCCCCGAATTGCTCTACTTTTGCAGTAGCTAATTGATCTACTTTTGCAGTAACGGATTTAGCGACTTTTGCTACTTTTTTTTCAGCGGCAAATTTCCTCTACTTTTGCAGTAGGAAATTGAGCTACTTTTCAAGCACCAAATTTAGCTTTTCAAGCACCAAATTTGGGTACTTTTGCATTAACGGATTCTTCTACTTTTGCCCCTTTTTCAACATGAAAAAGTGTCGCAAATGCGAAGTATAGAAATATCTCGATTCGCTGTTTTGAATTTCTTCAACTCGAACCCCATATGAGTAGTCTTATGTGCGTGGCTGACTAGTATTATGTATGTGGCTGAATAGTCTTATCCATGTGGCTGACTAGTATTATCTATGTGGCTGAGTAGTCTTATCTTGGCTCCGGGCCAATTTTAATGGTTTCTCGATATCTTGAAAATTCTCTTTTATCAAAGAAAATTTAGATCAACTTTTTGCAACTTGGGGCCCCGTTGCTTAGGGCAAATCCAATTTTGAATATTTTGTCGCAAATCCAAAGAAAATTTCTCCTTGCTTTTATCAAAGAAAATTTAGATCAACTTTTGTTGAACTTCTGTACCCCGTTCCTTATGTAAAAGAGAGTTTAGGCTCCAAAGTTTATACCCGTACACGTTTTCGCCTTCGTCCCTTGCTTGTGTCCCTGTTGCGTAGTCAAATGAAAACCCTTCTATTATCAACTTCCCTCGCCGCCCTAGCCTCCCTAGCTCCCGTAACTGCATCAGCCGCCGCATTAGCTTCAAAAGCCATAAGTAATATAAGTGCCTGAAGTGGTGTTTGGTCTCTACTTTGTTTGGGTCTACCGGTACTAGCTCCTCTGTAGTGGGTTTTCTGTCCAGCCATAGTGCTTGTAATTGTTTTTATTATTATGTCCTTTGCTTTGGTGTAGCTTCCCTTTTTGGTTTTCACTTCTGGGTATTCTATCCTGACTTTATTTGTTTCTGTACCTAGTAAGGTGTTATTTATTACCCATATATGGTGTTTTCCCCTCTCCCAAAGCAGATTATTACCAGTATAGTATAGTACCCTCCTTAGTAAGTTCTTTGAGGCCCCTACTATAATTAAGTTCTCTTCTGGTCGAGCTCTATCGAGCCTCGGTACGAGTATAGTAGTGTTCTGTTGCTCGCCCAGGCGGCCGAGGGCGGTTTGGGGTTTTGGGCCCCAACTTACTTTTTTATATAGGGGATTCTGTCCTAGCTTTTCTGTAGGGCCCCTTTGAGGACCTGGTTAAGGACAACCCGGACCTGTGTACAACCCTGGCCGGTGCAAGGACAACTAGACAAGGCCAACTGTGCCCGTGTACAAGTCTCATGCTTTCCTCACTAGCCTCACTAGCAGCAGTACCAGCGGCACTCCTCTACTCCGATCCGACTCTAAAGCGGCACTCCTCTACTCCGACTCTAGAGCATCCCTACTATACGACTGACCTGCAGCCCTATATCCTTTATTTACTTCAGGGGGAGCCCCAATGTACTACTACTGAGTACCAAGAGTAGCAACAGGAACTAAAGCCGGGAACTTATTATTATATTAGGGCCTATCTCCAGGAACTGCAACAGCACCAGTGGCACCAGTAGCAGCCGTAGCAGTAGGAAGAGTAGCAGCCGCCCTAGGAACAGTATAAAGAGCACCAGTGGTACCATTAGGAAGAGTCACTTCAGTAGCAGCATCCCTGGCTACTATAACAGCACCAGTAGCTCCTTTTCCAAGGGCCGGATTTCCTTTACTTTTTAAGCCATATTTTAAGTAGGAAGCTACTTCAAGCTCCGAAGCCCTACTTCAGTAGCTACAGGAACTGCAACGGAAGCATCACTAGTAGCAACCCCTAGGAACGGGGAACAGCCCCCAGCAACAGGAGCAACTAAAGGAACTCCAACAGCCGAAGACCTATCACTACTAGTAACAGCCCCAGCCGCAAAAGAGTTTCCTTTATCTACTGAAGCCTCCACAGAGTCTTCTCCTTTATCTACTGAAGCCTCAACAGAGTCTTCTCCTTTAGGAACTACTTTTTCAAGAGCAGCCCCAGGAGCCCCATCCCTAGCAACAGGAACTTCAAGAGCGTCCGCCCTAGCGACTTTTGCAGCACCTGATGAGTCTCCTTTAGCCCTACCTTTGAAAGCCCCAGATTCTTCAATTATAGTAAGGCGGAACTCCTTTTCAAGGAGCAGATTCTTCTGCCGCCCCGTAGGATTCTCCTTTATCTCCTTTTGAGTACCTCCTTTCTCTACTTTTCTGGAAGTCCGTAGGTGCATCTGGAAAGCCGTAGGTGCATCCGAAGCCCTACCTCAAAAGCCGAAGCCCTATGCAGTACCTAATTTCTCTACTTTATGGAGTAGCTAATTTATCTGCTTTTGCAGGAACGTATGATTCTACTTTTGCAGCCCCTACTTGATCTACTTTTTCAGCCCTGAGCTACTTTTCAAGGAGCGTATTCTTCTGCAGGAACGTATTCTTCTCCTTTATCTACTTTTGCCGTAGCGTCTTTATCTACTTTTCTGGAAAGCCGTAGTGACTCAAAAGCCTCAGGTGCTGAAGCGGAAGCCGCAGGTGCCTACTCAGAAGCCTAAGGTGCCGACTCATAAGGGAAAGCCCTACTTCTTGTACCCTACTCTAAAGGGGAAGCCCTACTTCTTGTACCCTACTCTAAAGGGGAAGCCCTCCTTGTGCCCTACTCAACATCCGAAGCCTGAGGTGCTTACTCAAAAGCCGAGGCCATACTATAATAAATTCGCACCAGGAACGTTTACATTTATTTTTTTAGGCCGTGGTCGGTAGCCCTATCTAGGGGAACTGCACTAGCTGCAAAAGCAGGATCTACTTTAGCCCCAAAAGCAGGATCTACTTTAGCATCAACAGAAGCAACTGCACCAGCTACTAAAGGAGCTACTAAAGGAGCAGCTAAAGGAGCACCAACTCCAGAGTACCTATCAACCCTAGTAACTTCTCCAGCCCCACCAGTCGAAGACCTATCAACAACCCTAGTAACTTCCCCAGCCCCGTAGTACCTATCAACCCTGGGAACTGCACCAGTAACTTCCCCAGCCCCGGAGGACCTATCCAACAGTGGGAACTGCCCTAGCCCCAAGGTGGTCTCCTTTGTCACCACCTTTTCAAGCCCCAGGGGATTCTTAAGTTAGAGGTTCAAAAGCACCTCTCTGCCCCAACTGAGTCTACTTGATCTACTTTTCAAGCCCCGAGATATACTTTTGCAGCCCCAGTGGCATCCTTTACTTTAGCGACTTTTGCCGTACCGAATTGAGCTACTTTTCAGTACCTAATTTCCTCTACTTTTGGAGGAGCGGATTTGGGTACTTTTGCAGGAACGAATTTCTCTAGTGTTCATTAGTCACTACTTTTGCAGCAAGGAATTTCTCTACTTTTGGGGCCCCTACTTTAACCGCAAGGAACGGTTTTCCTGTATCTGTCGTCGCGCCTGACGCGTTCCTCTCTTTCTCGTACCCGTAAGAAGCCTCAAGTGATAAGTATAATGATGTAAGTCTTTCCTAGCAGCCCCAACAGCTTCAATGGCAGTATCAACACTAGCCCCAGTCTAGTCTGAAGCAGCACCAGTGGGAGCCGTAGGAGCAGTAACACTAGCAACAAAAGCATCCGTAGCAGTCGCCCCAGTAGCTTAAACTCAAAAGGCGAAGGTGCTGACTCCAAAGGCGACGACCCTCTAACCCTAGTCAAGAGCTTCTGCGTCTGGGTCTTGGGCTTCTGGCTGATGCAAAGGCAACTGCCAATGCAGGAAAGAATAGGGCTTCTGAGTTTGAGGCTAAGGCTTCCGTAGAGGTAGAGGGAAGATGAGTTTGGGTCAAGGGCTTCTGTAAAGAGGGCTGATGCAAAGGCAACTTGAAATGCAGGAAAGGGCTTCTTAGTTTTAGGCTAAGGCATCTGTGTCTGTGTCAGGGTCTGCTTCTTTTGTTTCTAATGGAACTGGAAAAGCAACTGCAAAAGCAACTCCAACAGCAGCACCACTAGACTCAAAAGGCTCAACCAACTTAAAAGCCTAAGGTGCTGAAGGGGAAGCCTAAGGAAATTATTATAGTATGGCTCAAAAGCCGAGGATGCCTACTCTGAAGCCGAAGCTTTAGGTGCCTACTCAGAAGCGGAAGCCGCGGGTGCCGAAGCCGAAGCCTAAGGAAAAACCTCAACATCCGAGTACCCTAAGTATGCTCTTTCCTTGTGCCCGAGTAGTTTGTATAATTAGAACCCAGCCTCGAAAGGCCCTAAAAAAAGAAATGTAAACGTGCCTAAACAACTCGAAAGGCCCTAAAAAAAGAAATGTAAACGTGCCTAAACAACTCAAAAGCCGAGGCCATACTATAATAAATTCGCAACAGTAACGTTTACATTTCTTTTTTTAGGCCGGGAACTTATTATTATATTAGGGCCTAGCACCAGGAACTGCACCAGCGACACTAGCACCAGGAACTGCAATAGCTTTAGCACCAGGAACTGCAAGAGCAGCATCCCTTGCGACTTCTAGTAGCAACTATACTAGGCTGGGTTCATACTTTAATTTACAGTCTTTTTTCAAAGGTAATAGTCACGCACTTCTTTTCCCTCGATTGGGTATTATAAAATATACCCTGGTTGACTGGTATGTAGAAGAAGTTGGTGTACCTGGGTTGGTGTTTGACCTTTAAGTCTGGCTTCCAATCTATGGTTTTGCCACCTGAAACCTGTTCCCGTATGGGTATCAATGATTTTGAGAAGTATGTATTGGCTTGTAAGGGTGCTTACTCAACAGCCGCAGCCCTCGGAACAGTAGGAGAACTCTATAAAGCAGCTGCCCTAGTAGCAACTGTTGAAGCAACTATCCAAGCCGGACTAGTATACTCGAAAGCAGCAGCCTCAGTACTGTACTAGTAATCAACTGGTGCATCCGCATCCCTAGGAGGAGCTGACTCAGTAGCAGCATCCCTCGGAACAGTTGCCTCACTAGCTGCAGTGTACTCAGTAAGAACAGTAGCCCCAGTGGGAGCCTCTCTTTTAGTTTAGCCCTACTCCTTTCCTTTATCTACTTTTGAAGTATCTACTTTTGAAGCCCGAAGTGCAACTTATTTATATTCATTTGAGGCCAAGGGGCCTATCCCTAAGTCCCTTCCAAAGGGAGCCCTACTAGTCACTCCCAGGGCAAGGGCAGTACCTGATTCTGAAGTGCCTGCTCTATTTCCAGCTGCAAAGGCATCAGCTCCCGAGTCTGTAGTGCTAGCTCCAAAGGCAGCCGATTAGTAACTACTTGAAATCAGCATCCCTATGCTTAAAAGCAGGATCTCCTTTTGCATCAACAGAAGCAACTGTCCCAGCCTCAACATAAGGAACTGCCCCCGCAACTAAAGGAGCACCAGGCTTAAAAGCAGCATCTACTTTAGCAACAGAGGATTCTACTTTAGGAGCAACTGCCCCAGCCTCAACGTAAGGAACTGCCCCAGCGTAACCAGCGGCCCCACCTCTACCAGGCGAGTACCTATCACTACTAGTAGCTGCCCCAGCCGTAAGTGATTCTCCTTTACCTACCTGAGTCTTATACTTTAGGCCCGTGTTGATTTTAAGGCCACTTGATTTTAGGGCCACCTGATTCTGAAGTGCTAGGTTCAAGAGGACCTAATTTATCTACTTTTGGAGTACCTAATTTAGGTACTTTAGTAGTAGCGGATGATTCTCCTTTCTCTACTTTATCAGGAGCGGAGGATTCCTATCCTTTAGGAACTACAGGAACTACTTTAGCCTCTTAGGAAGGAACTACTACTTTAGGAACTACTTTAGCCTCAACGTAAGGAACTACTTTATCCTCAACGTAAGGAACTACTTTAGCAGCCCCGGATTCTTCTACTTTAGGAACTTGTTGAAGCAGCCCCATAGGATTCTCCTTTACTTTATGAGCAACTAACTTTTCAAGAGGAACAACGAATCAAGCACCTAATTGATCTACTTTTCAAGCACGAACTGATTATGAAGTTAGAGGTTGTTCAAAAGCCTTTCCAGAACATAAGGACGTATCCGTGCATAAGGTATCTGTATATCCTAGATAAGGATAAGTAGCCCTACTAGATAAGGATAAGTAGCCCTATATACTATATCTAAGTATAAGTGTATCCCTATATATAAGTATGATGAGTAACACCTGAGAAGCCTAAGCCTAGGAGCTACTTTAGCCCTACGCAACTAGTGGCTAAGGCCCAACATCGGAATCTCTCCTCAGTAGCAACTGATACCCCCGTAGTATCAACTCCAAGATGTGAATACCCAGGAACTGCACCAGCAACATCAGAGTCTCCTTTTGCATCAACGGAGGATTCTACTTGAGGAACTACTTTAGCAGCCCCAACAGAAGGAGCAACTGTACCAGATGATTATAGTTTAGTAACGACTTTGAAAGCCCTACCTGATTATGAAGTTAGAGGTTCAAAAGCCCCGAATTGGGATACTTTTAAAGCACCCTACCTAGGAGTAGTCTCCTTTATCTACTTTGGAAGCCCCGGATTCTTCTACAGTAGGAACAACAGGAACAAGAGGAGCACCTCAGGCCCCAGAGGATTCTAGTTTAGCTACTTTGTAAAGTAAGGGAACATATGATTCTACTGCTGCACCTAATTTCTCTCCTTTTCAAGCACAAGCAACAGATGCATCACCTCAAGGAACGTATGTCAGCACCTAATTTCTCTCCTTTTGGAGCCCCGGAGGATTCCTATACTTGAGGAACTACAGGAACGAGGAACTACAGGAACGACTTTTGCCTCAACGGATGATTCTAGTTTAGGAACTACTGTTGCCTCAACGGAAGATTCTAATTGATCTACTTTTGAAGGAACGGAAGATGAGACTTTAGCAACAACTGCACCAGCATCCATCCCCAGGGGATTCTACTTTAGCAACAACTGCAACTTACTTATATTGAGGGCGACTTATAACTTATATTATATACAGGCGGAGGATTCTCCTTTAGCAACAACTTCCCCATCCGCACCTGATTATGAAGTGAGAGGTGTTTTTCAAAGCACCGAATTGATATTTCTGAAGTGGGAGGTGTTTCAAAGCACCGATATACTTTTCAAGCAGCAAGTGAGTCTCCTTTATCTACTTTGGAAGCCCCAAGTGAGTCTACCCCAACTTAGTCTTTTATAAGGAGCACCTGCACCAGCAACAGTAGCAACAGCAGAAGCATTATCTACTTTAGGAACAGGAACTACTTTAGGAACAGGAACTACTTTTGAATCCCCAAGTGATGATTCTACTTTATGAGGAACTGCCCTACCGCTCCGTGGGTCTTCTACTTTAGGACCAACTGCACCAAGAAAGAGGTAGTGTCTACTTGAGCCCCAAAAGCAGGATCGACTCCCCCCAGCCCTAGCAACAGCAGCCCCACCAGCAACATCCCTAGCACCAGTCACTTTCAGGAGCAGCAGCCCTAAACTTTTAAAGGAACTGATGATTGTAACTGCAGTAGCAGCAGTAGCCTCAGTAGCCGGAGTATTAGTATCCTTAGCAGCCTTAGCATCCCGAGTAGCTCCAGTAGTAGCAGCAGCTTTTGTTTTAAGGAGTACTCTTTGTTAGCAGCGACTAAGTAGGCAGCTTGCTTTGGTAGGTCTTGTACTACTGTCTTATGCTTTTCTAGGTGTACAAAAATCTTAGCTTCTTTAGCTTCAGCTTCAAGTGATGGGTCTAGTCTTTCTTTAGGTACTCTATTTACCACTTATTGGTATATTGCTCGCAACTCTTCTCTTAAGTTAAGTGGTTAAGTGACTTTGGGTTTCCTATCCTTGGCGGCCGAGCTTGATCTGAGGGCAACTCAAAAGGGGAAGCCCCAGTTGTACTCAAGAGCGGACTAAGTGCGAGGATTTCCTTTAGCATCCCTAGCAGCAGTGGACTCAGTAGCATCCGTAGGAACAGTAGCCTACTAGGAAAAGCAACTCCAAGAGCAGTAGCAACCCTAGACTCACTGGCCCCAGCAGCAACACGAGCCCCAGCAGTGGTAGTAGCAACAGTAGGAAAACACTAGACTCTTTCTTCTAAAGGAGAGCCCCCCTCTACCTAGGTCAAGTAGTCTGTACGGTAACTTTTGACTTTGCAATAGGAGCACTATCTACCCATATTAATCCCTTCCCTAAGTGTACAGCTCTTTTTTCTAAGCCTAAAGTTCTAGCTTTTGAGAGCGCCTAAGTAAGCTTGTTTTGTTAGGTCTTCAGATTCTGATGATGGGAAGTATGTCATTTAGGTACTATATTTGTGACTTATTGTGATATTGCTCGCATAAGAGTTGCTCGCAACGTAGTAATTAATTTAGTAGTACTGTGCGTGCGCTCCTCGAGCTGTGCTTTACGTACTGTCCCCCCTCTAGGCGGGGCTCGGGGGAGTATCCCCCTACCCTTAGTGCCAGTCATCTGATGAGTCTTATGTATGGGAAATGCCAATTTGAGTGAATTTTATTTGATAAAAGAAAATTTAAAGAGTACAACTTTTGTCGAACTTAGGACCCAAAGCGGATTATTACCAGTATAGTTGCGTGCCCTCCTTAGTAAGTTCGTTTGAGCGCCATTCACTCTAACCTTAGGGAAAATCTAATTTAGGCAAAAAACCCGGGGTTTTCAACTTTGACAAAACTTCTGGACCACTTCCTTAGGGGAAATCCCATTTAGGCCAAACGGGGTTTTCGACTTCCGACCTTCCTTGTCTTGTGTACCTGTCCCTTATGCTTAGTCAAATGAACAACTATCTTTTTCGAGTGTGACTCTTCTCTCCCTTCTTGAAGGATAGCCATTCCCAGTGTTTTCCTAAGGTACAAAACCTCTATCTACTACTTAAACAACTCGAACCCCCTAACCCCAAATAAGTAGCTCGTCTCTGTACCTCTCCTCTACCCAGTCAGTTGCTCTTCTTTTATTGCCCCCCACCCCATACTGACTTTCTTTTGTGGCGACTACTCTAGCTGTAGCTCTTACCTGGGTGTACTAGGTTTTGTGGCTAGCCATAGTAGTCCTAGTCCTTATACTAGTTTTTCTCTCTAGTGCTGTATCGGTTTTAGCTTCTGGGGATTGTATACGTTACTTGTATTTGTTTATTTCGTTTTCCTGGGGTCTTCCCCTCTCCCAAAGCAGATTATTACCAGTATAGTATAGTACCCTCCTTAGTAAGTTCTTTGAGGCCCCTACTATAATTAAGTTCTCTTCTGGTCGAGCCCTATCCAGGAATACCCTCGGGGTGTTTCGTAGTTGTATTAGTTTCTGTCCTTTCCTTTGCGCCCCTCGGGGATTATTCCTTGTGTCCCTTATCACCCCCCGGAGGGGAGGAGAGTAATTCATCAGTTTGATTTATCCCTTAAGGCCCGGGTACCTTTTCCCAAGGGAATACACAAACTTCGTTCTCGGGCGCGTTTGCTTATAGGAAAATACTCTGAGTTGGCAATTTACTGTATTAGGGCCCCTTACTTTGTACTTGGTCTAATTCCTTCCTTGCTTTTCTTTCTGCCCTTTTTACCTGGCTAAGGCCTTTCCTGGGTACAGTAACGACGCAAGGACAACCATGGCAAGGACAACCCGGGCCGAGGTAAAAGTCTCTTTAGGATATTGTACAGGTAAGCGCCAAGGGCAGAGGAGAGGTAAGCCAATAATCCCACAAGGGGGTCAGAGTACAGGTAATCCCCAAAGGGGGGAGTAGGGTAATCCCCAAAGGCATAGTACAGGAAAGAGTACGGGTAATCCTTTTAGGCAGAGGAACGAGTAAGCCACTAATCCTTAGGCAGAGGAACGAGTAAGCCACTAATCTCCCCTTAGGCAGAGTAGAGTACAGCCGCAAAGGCGTAGGCCAGGTAAGCTACACTAATCCCAGGGCAGGGTACAGGTAATTCCAATAAGCCCTAAGTCGTTCCTCTATCTTATCTCGAACACCCAAGTGTTGCCCTTTTGACTCGCTCACCGAAGTTGGTCTTTTCTTAATGTCCCCTGTACGAAGGTATCCCTAGCAAAAGCAACTCCTACAGCAGTAGCAACACTGGACTCACTGGCAACACTAGCAACTAAAGCATCACCAAGAGGAACACCAGTAGCTAGAGTAGACTCGAGCTCAGCCGTACCACTAGCAAGAGTATCAACAGTAGGAGAACTCTATAAAGCAACAGTAGGAACAGTATAGGACTCTGGAGCAGCCGATGAATTTATATTTGACTTCCCTACTTTAGCAACACTAGTCTACTCTAGGGAAGTACTTATTAGTTTAGGAAGTTTTAAGTCAACAACTTGAGGAACAACAACTTGAGGAACTAAAACAGCTTCAGATGTTAAGTATGTTGATGATGATGTAAGTCTTTCCTCTGTATTGCTTTTATGGATTCCTCCTTTCTTTATTGCTCGCAACATAGTAACTAAGTAGGAAGCGTAGCAAAGGGATTATAATATCCAAAGCGGCAGAGCTACAGTGCAGCTAAGTATTTTAATTGTGTACTCTAGCAAGACTCTTCTATAGCTCGTACTCCTTAGTTAGCTGCGGGTGTTGTCCTTTTTAACCTTGAGTCAAACTCAAAAAGGCCAAGACCCCAAGGTGCTTTCCTTTACCCCGAACCCCGACTCAAAAGGCCAAGACCCCAAGGATGCTTTATTGAGGATGCCTCTTTCTTGTGCCCTACTCAACAACCGAGGAGACAATGCCTCTAAACTCAAAAGCCGAGGACCTATGCCCTACTTCCAAAGCCGAAGACCCAAGACCCCTACCCTACTCAGAAGCCGAAGCCGAAGTTGGCTTTTTCTTGAGCCCTAGTAGCCCTGGTAGTTAAAGCCCTAGTAGTTTAAGAGCCCTTTGTAAGGGTTAACTCAAAAGCAGCAACCTTAGGAAAACACTAGGAGGAAATACTGTACTCGAAAGCCTCAACCCCAAAAGTAAGCAACCCTAGCCTCACTTGCAACTTCTCTATCCCTAACTGAGTCTCCTTTGTCACCAACTCCTACAGAAGCACCCTTACCAGCAGCACCAGTGCCAGCCTCAATAGCAAGACCAGCTGCATCAAAAGCATCCCTACTGTTGTACTCAGTAACAGTCTCAACCCTAGTAACTGCCCCAGCAGGAACTATCCCAGGACCAAGATCAGCAACAGTAGTCTATACTCACAAGAGCCATAGCTTAGAGCCGTACCTTAGTCTGAGATATCTTCGTATATAAAGAAAGCAAAGCAGGACTATTCGCTCCTCTCTTGTGCGACTTCTACTGTCTTATGTTTTGTTAGGTCTTCTAATTCAGATGATGGGAAGTATGTCATCTATTGCTTTTTCTTTATTACTCCTGTATGTATTGCTCGCATAAGAGTTGCTCGCAACGTAGTAATTAATTTATATGTAATGTGCCATCCTCTCGCTGTGCTTTACGTACTGTGACCCCTCTAGGCGGGGCTCGGGGGAGTCTACCTTGCCTCTGATTAGCAGTCGTTCTGGTATGGTAAGAGTTTGGTTAAGTGTAGCTTTGGGTTTCCTATCCTTCGCATCAGAGCTTGAGTGAACCCCAAAAGGGTCAAGACCCAAAGATCAACTCAAAAGGCCCTACGTGTCATAAGTCGAACCCCCGGCTCAACTCACAACAGGTGAATACCCTCTCTACCCCTAAGACTAGGAACTCTCTAGCCCCAGTGTCCTCGAAAGCCTCAAGAGCCGCCTTAGTAGCAGTAACTGCAGTAGCCCCATAGTACTGTAAAGTAGTCGTAACTCTCGCCTCAGTAGCAACAGTATCCCCTGTGTCCTACTCTAGCTATGGTAGCCCCCGTGTACTGAAAAGTCTGAGCATCAGTAGCAGCAGCAGTAACTTCTCTATCCTGAGCAGCCTGAGCCTCCCTTCTAGTAGCTCCTCTCTTTGTAAGTATTACTTTTGAGCGCCTCAAAGTAGTGGTTCTATCTCTTTTGGTAGGTGTAGTAAAATAGTAGCAGCTTCTTTAGCTTCAGCTTCAAGTGTTGGGAATATGTCTCTTTAAGGTACTCTATTTACCACTTATTGGTATATTGCTCGCAACTATATACTATTAAGCTCGCAACTAATTAATGTTATATTACATGTGCCATCCTCTAGCTGTGACCCCTCTAGGCGGGGCTCGGGGGAGTATCCCCTCCCTGGCCTCTGGTTAGCTGTCGTTCTGACTAGTCTTATGTATGGCAAATGCCAATTTGAGTGAATTTTATTTGATAAAAGAAAATTTAAAGAGATCAACTTTTTCGACCTTCAGGCCCCGTTGCTTAGGTAGAATCCGATTTATGCCAAAAAGTTTATACCCGTACATGTTTTCACCTTTTTCAAAGCTTTTGTACCTGTTGCTTAGGGTAAAGGAAAAATACGGAGTTTTCAACTTCCGCCCTTGCTTAAGTTAAGTATCCCTTTCCCGTAGCCCCGCCCCAGTAGTTGCTTTACTAGCAGTAGCACCAGTGTACTCAATAGGAAGAGCAGCACTCTACCCCTCTAGTAGCCCTATTAAATAGTGTGAAGAGTAGTGCCTTTGGAAAATCCTCTCTTTAGGTAGACTCTACCCCTTTGTTTCTGGTACCTCTCAACACCTAGGTGCTTTTCTTGCTAGCCATAGTGCTTTTTATAATAGAGTAGTTATTATCTCCAGTGCTGTAGGGGTTTTAGCTTCTGGTGGTTGTATCCGTTACTTGTATTTGCTTATGGCCTTTCCAGGTGTCTTCCAATCGACTATCGTCTCACCTTATCGTGGATAATCCTCGGGGTGTGCGTTGTATTTGATTTCCTTATGTCCTTTCCTTTGCTCCAATCGCCTTACGGCTCACCTATCGTAATAGCCTCGGGGATTGCTTCTGTTTGTGCTTTATGCCTTTAGTGGGGAACCCCCGGAGGGGTGGTAAGTAATCTGTTTCGGTTTGGCTTTGTTAAGGGCCCGGTTTGCCTCAAGAGTGGCACCAGTGGGAACAGCCCTAGGAAGTAGCCACCGTAACTGTCCCATCCTTACTCCTGTCCTCAGTAGCACCAGTAGCCCCAATAGCGCCTAAAGCGGTAACACTAGTTGTAAGAGTGACTTTTCAGGCATCCTTACTAGCAGTAGTAGGAAGAGTATACGCCTCCGTAGCAGCTACAGTAGACTTTTGCAAGAGCAGCAACTCTGTCCTCAGTAGTAGCCCTAGCATCCCTCCTATCCCTCTTCTATTCTAATATAAAGAAGACTAACGCCGGTTTTTATATTGCTAGCCATAGTAATGATAGTCCTTCTAATAGTCATTATTATGATCTCCTTTGCAGTTGTATCGGTTTTTAGTTCTGGGGCTGGGTATTCTATCGTTACTTGGATTTACTTATTTACTTTACTTGTGTATTTCCACTCGGGGTGTGCGTTGTATTTTATTTGTTTCTGTCCTTTCCTTAGCTCCCCTCGGGGATTGCTTCTTGTAGCTGTTCTGTGACTCGCCCAGGTCAGTTTGGTTTTGATTGCCCGCGTAGATTCTGTCCTTGCTTTTGTTTAGGGCTCAGGACCGGGGCAAGGACAACCCGGGCCAAAGAGCAAGTACAACCTAGGCCGTGGCTCTTTAGGCTATTGTACAGGTAAGCGCCCAAGCCCCAAAGGGTCAGAGTAGAGGTAATCCAATAATGCCATGGCAGAGTGGAGGTCAGCGCGAAAGGAAAGTAGGAGTCCGGGTAATCCCCAAAGGCTGCTATATTCACTCTACTAGCAGCATCCTTATCAGCAGCAATAGCGTATCAACATCCTTAACTCTCAATCAATAGCTAGCCTCCCTCCATAGTAGTAAAGCCTCAGTCTTCTCAACATTGGCTCCTTTTAAGTCAACAACTTGAGCTAGTAAAGGAGCTTAAAGTGCGAGGTCTAATGATTCTTTTGCTAGGTCTAATGATTCTGATGGTGCCAGGTCTAATGATTCTGCTGGTGGCAGTGTTTCCTTAGTTCGATACTTGATTCCTCCTGTTTGTATTGCTCGCAAGAGAGTTGCGAGCAACTCTTCTCCTCATAAGTGTAAGCTAAGTAATTATCATTTATGCTCAAACTACGGTGTTTTCACCCATTTTCGTAATTTCCTTCCTTGTGTCCCTGTTCCTTTTCTTTATTGAGGAACCCCCGGAGGGAGGGAGGGCATTGATCTTTGCTGTTTGGTTTTTGTTAAGGGCTTTCGTCCTTTTGACTTTGTTCGACAGAGGAACGAAATAGATCCCAATGCCAGGTATCCAATCAAACAACAGGAACGAACGGATCTATAATCCAAAGGGAAGTAGATAGGTTTGAGTTGATGGAATCGAAGACCACAGGAACTAATCCAAAGGGAGAGGAATACTGAAATCGATGGAGGAACGAATCGAAGAAGGTAAGTTGTACCTGTAGCAGGGGCTTTTCCAAGGGGGTTCTAAGTTGTACCCTTCCTTGAGCTGAGGAAAAAAGGACGGATAAGTATGGGTCTATGTCTCCTGCATCAGTTTCTTATTAAAAGAAAGAGTGGAATAGCTCGACTACAAGTAAAGGAGTAAGGAATGCAAAGGAGTAAGTGAGGTCTTTGATCGAAAGGGAAAGGTGTATACCAAATGCAAGTAGAATCTAGAGAAAGGGCAGCTGGAAGGTCTCGATCGTACAGCTGTGAGGTCTCGATCTAAAGGGCACGTGCATCTACTAGGAGGTATGCTTTCTTTTAGGGTTTAGTGGCTGTGGCAGCATCCGAAGTAAAGGAGTGATAAGAAGTAGTTTTCAGTTGCACCAGGGTAAGTGGCTTCTCCCAAGAGGACATCATCCAAACTAAGTTTGAGGGCGTTTTTTTTCTTATAGAGAAATTGTTTATATAGTTGTCGCTGTACCTAAATTTGTATCCTCTATTTCAGAGTTGTATCAATTTGTCCCCTCGCTAGTTGTACCTTCATTGTGCCTCTCCTCTAGTTTCAACCCAAGGAGTGGTGTACGCGGAGTTTAGAAGCAAGGAAGGTATTAGCTGTGCGTCCTGTCCTCGAACCTGCCTAAAATAAATATAAATTGGTCTCACTGGTGAAACTGGAACCCCCCGTTTTTAATTTCCCAGGCTTTCCTATCCTTGTCGGAAGAGCAACAGAGCATAACCGTACAAGGACAGACAAGAGCAACAGAGCCGGCCAAGGCCAATAGCACCAGAGCTACAACGGAACAGAAAGAAATGCAAGGAGAATCTATAAAGCCCCCTCATAGGAGTAGGAAGCGATATAGGAGCTGTAAGAGGGCTAAGACAGATGCCAGCAGGTATAGAGTAGCATGATGGCATGGGGCTCAGGGGTATCGAGTACCTACCTCAACTGCGGAACATAAGATCTTTCGTAGCGTTCTTTATCTCAGAGGAGTGCATGGGTCGAAGAGCTGAGCAAACATTAACTTTCAGTTCCTGTTTTCGGCGGGCGAAGGATTATATCTATGATGAGGTGAGACGTTAGTCGACTGGCGTAGAGCTGAGCTGCTAGGTGGTCGAAGGTAAGGACGGGTGCGTGTGGAAAGGTCGGGTGCTGGACGGGAAGAAAGATGCAACTCAACTGCGGAGGAGTGAATGCCAGCAGAGGAAGGGAAGGGCAGGAGTGCATGGGGCACCTGAGGAGTGAATGTAAGACCATAGGAGTGGTAGTACAACAGCAGAACTTGGGTTGAGGTCAGTTGATTGGGTTTTCCTAGACCAAGGAGAGGATTGGCAGTTGATGTGGAGGTATTTTACTTACTTTAGAGTTAAGGAAGGTCTAGGGTTGAAGGTATAGGAGAGTAGAGATTGGGAAGCCTTTCGTATTTGAAGTTGTAGCTGGGTCAGCAGCTTTTGTATCAGTTGATTGAGTTTAACCTCTGTAGCTGGATCAGTTAATTGAGTGGATTCAGTTGCATCTGAAAAGAAAGATATAGTTTCATCAGTTTAATCTCTTAAAAGAAAGGACAGTTGCACCTGTAACTAGGGCTTCAGCGTCTGGGTCTGAGGCTTCTGCGGCGGGGTCCGCTTCAGTGGATTCAGTTAATTCATTTGCATCTTAAAAGAAAGAGTATAGTTCAGTCGATTGAAGACCAGAGTAACTTCTAGTAGAGTAGTTTAGAGGGGTTGTATATGAGTTGATGGGGTTTATGGTTTTGGGTTTGCCCTTGCTTGAGAACCAGGGCCAAGGACAACCAGGGCCAAGGAAACCGTGGCCGTGGCATAACCTACTACTAAGGATGGTAAATCCTTTACTCGAAAGCCTGAAAGGAACATCTACAGCCTGAAGAGCAGGAACATCTACAGCCTCAAGAGGAGGAACATCCTTTTCAAAGGAAAGCAGCACCAGAAGATGCTACTTTGTCACCAACTGCCGCATCCCCAACGGAAGATGAGACTTTGTCACACCAAGTGCCCCATCCCCAACAGAGGAGATTCTTCTACTTAACCAGCACCAGATGATTCTACAGTAGGAACTACTTTTGCATCCCCAAAGGATTCTGAAGTGAGGAGCAACTGCACCAAGGTAGTCTACTTGAGGAGCAACTCTGCCCCAGCTCCAAGGTAGTCTCCTTTATGAAATGAGAGCAACTGCTACAGCAGCCCCAACAGCAACATCCCTATCAACAGTGACTTTCAAGAGGAGCATCCCTAGCTACTTTTGCATCACCAGAGGATTCTATAGTTTATCTAGTTTTGGAGCCCCTTGCCCCAGCGCCCACTGAGTCTACTTTAGCCGCAAGGTAGTCTTTCTCCTTTAGTAGCAACTGTACCAGCCGCAAGTTAGTCTACTTTATCCCCAGCTTTTCAAGTGGCGGATGATTCTACAGTAGGAACACCAAAGTGGGAACACCTTTGAATGAAAGCACCAGAAGATTCTACTTTAGCTACTTTTTCAGGAGCAGAAGATTCTATAGGAACTACTTTTGCAGGAGCAGAAGATGAGACTTTAGGAACTACTTTTGTAGCCCCAGAGGATTCTGAAGCATCAACTGAGTCTTCTACAGTGGGAACTACTTAGTTTCACGCCCCAGAGGATTCTGAAGTGAGAAGTTCAAAAGCAAGCCCCTAATTGAGAGACTTTTTTAGCAACAACAACTGAGTCTACTTTGTCAACAACTTTGAAAGGAACGTAAGCATTAGTAGCTCCAGTGGGAGCAAGAGCAACTCTTTTTCAAGGAACGGAAGCATTAGTAGCTCCAGAGCAACTTTTCAAGCCCGAACTTATTCTACTGTTTGTTGTTTAGCTTTGTTTAGCTACTTGTTCATCCCTAGTGGATTATACTTTTATATCGACTAAATATTTGAAGCTGCCCTATGGGATTCTTGCTTTATGACATGCCCAACTTCCCCATCTGCAAGTGAGTCTCCTTTTGCCACTGTTGAAGCTGCCCTATGGGATTAGTACCAACTGCACCAGCACCACCAGATGATTCCTACAGTAGGAACTACTTTTGCATCAACAGAATATTTATCCTTTGTCACCAACTGCCCCAGGCGAAGACCTAGAAACAGTGGGAACTGCCCCAGCCCGAACATAAGGAACAACTGCCCCAGCTGCATCCCTTAGGCTTGCCTCGACTTTAGGAACGACTTTAGCAGCCCTAGAGGATTCCTATACTTGAGGAACTACAGGAACGACTTTTGCATCTTAAGAGGATTCTGAAGCAGCAACAGCTGATTCTAGTTTAGGAACTACTTTTGCATCAACATCAGATTATAGTTGAGGAGTACCAGCCCCAACAGCCCTAAAAGAAATATAAATTCCGAAGCCTTATCTACTTTAGTAACAGGAACTACTTTTTCAAGAGGACCTACTATATATTTGAGGAACAGGAGCACCTTTTTCAAGCAACGAATTTCTCTCCAGAAGCCCTACTCCAAAGAAAGCCGAAGACCCAAGACCCCCGGACCCCTATTCAGAAGCCGAAGCCTGGGTTTTTATTTCTCTACTTTTTCAGTAGCTAGGGTACTTTAGCAGGAGCGTCGGATTCTCGTACTCAATAGCATATGCCTGAGCATCAGTCTTCAAGAGTGGTAAAGCCTCATCAGCCTTAGCAGCGTGAGCCTCGGCAGTAGCAGCTTATTCTTTAGCCGGAGTAGCAGCTTATTCTTTAGCAGCAGTAACTCCTCTTCTTTAAAGTCTTACTCTTGCCTAAAATAAATATAAATGCTTAAAGTTTTGATTATGATTTTTATGGTTCTAATTCAGCAGCAGATGGGAAGTATGTCATTTAGTTCCTCTATTTGTTACTCCTGTATGTATTGCTCGCAACTATATACTATTAAGCTCGCAACGTAGTAATTAATTTAGTAGTACTGTGCCCTGCACTCCTCTAGCTGTGCCTTATGCAACTGTTACCCCTCTCTATGGGCTCGGGGGAGTATCCCCTTGCCTCTGCTTAGTGTAGTTCTGGCCCAAAAAATCTAGTAAAGGAGATAAATAGCCCCAAAGGCCCTGCATTCATAATATAAGTTCTAATCCGCCTGTATATAAT
>JAOBBC010276562.1:0-13893 GCA_025388495.1 Curcuma longa | reverse complement strand
AACATTGACCAAATATGATTCTTATTTCAGAATGTTTATTTACATAGATAGCTAGGATTCTGGTATACATCCCAACAGTTGATGGATTTATTTATTCTATTCCAATTGATTCAGGAGGATGAGCTTGAGAATTTGTTAGGATTTTCATGCTGTTAGGTTGTCCTATTTTGTTTAGAATTCGGGTGGAGCTATGATATGTTGAATGTATTTGATTTTATTTAATTCTTAGATTGAGATCAGGTTAGTTTACTGTTGTCTTTAAATTAGTTTCAGATTTGGCTAATCCACTAATTGTTGTGTTTTTGGAGGCTTTGGGTTTCGGTTGTGGTTAAGTAGGGCATGATTTTTAATTGGTTTGATTACATTGGTTTAGATCCGATTGAAGTTTGTAAATGAAATTAACTTGTGTTTAATTAGCATGAGTTAATTGGATGAGTTGGTTTGGGTTAGGTCAGTTTTAAATCTGGTTGAGATTAAATTGTCTTAATTGGATTAAGATAGGTTAAGTGAGGTTCATAACGATTTAATGTATCATAACTATTGTTGATAGAGTTAAATTGTTATATTAAATATATTATTATATTTAGTGGGTGTTGTTTATTTTAAATTGCCGGACCTTGATTTGTTGATCCTCCTATATATGAATTTTATTGGAGGTTCTTATTTGACGTGCGTCATACTAGGTGGGTGCTCCTATACTTAGTTAATACAGGTCTTGTTCGTAGTGCATGATTTAGTATAAATTTGTTATTAAATATCATGTTGTTATCCTTATTACATTCGTTGCTTGATATTTAACTATTGACCTTGAATATGATCTATTTGTCATCAATACAGTCTCATTATTTGTTGTTGATCTATGATGATTTATTATGATTGATGTTGAGTATATCTTGGTAGATGTAGTCATTACTTATTGAATTGAGCATCATAGCATCATAGCATCATAACATCTACTTGTTATTGGCGATCACTAGACCATTGTTGATAGTGGTATAAGAGTGAGAGCATTATAGCACTGTGTGGGTGCAACCAAGACTAGCTAGATAGCTCTCTTGGGATACTGCCCCTCTCCCTCGCTTGTAGTTAGTTTGTTGTTGGAGTGGATGATTCCTATTGTGCGCCCCAGTTCATTGTGTAGGTGTATGAGGATGTTGAGTGCAGACAGTGACCAGACAGCTAGATAGCTCCCCTGAGATATTTTTCCTGCTCCCCACTCACGTGTAGTGGTCTGTTGTTGGAGTGTGTGTGTGTGTCCCAGTTCATTGTGTGGGTGTCTGGGGGTGGCGAGTGCGACAGTGACGATGCATGTTGTCTGTGATATGTGTTGCATATGTGCATGTATTTGATAGTAGTTTACTTTACTGCATTTGTTAGTAGTTTATTTTAATGCATCTCTTGTGTGTGGTTGTTGCACTTGTTTGATATATAATTTGTTGCCTTGTGTGACATTACATGCATTGGTTGAATTTGCATGATACATGTTATCTGTTATGTAATATTATTGACCTTGTTCACTAAGTATCATCTTGGGAGACTGTATACCCTTTGAGATCCATATTTGTATATATGTTGTGCACTCCTATCTAGTATCCACTGAATATTTCATACTCACCACCCAGACCCTGGGATTTTCTTTCTTTCTCCTCAGGTAGCAGATAAGGATGTTATCTTGAAGCTTGGAGTTTTGCTAGACTGCCCCCATCTCACAGTAGGAGTCGTTGACTTACTTCGTATGACTTTTGGATTGTGTTTGGATGTGTGGTTTTTGGATTGTGTTTGAATTTGTGATCGTAGTTGTGGACTTAGATATTGATATAATTCTGCTTGAGTAGTTTTTGTTATTTTAGTCTTGTAGTGTTTATGTTTTAGCTTCATTTTAGAGTTGGTATTTGTGGAATTTTTACGTCGTGTGGATTTTCATTTATTCATTGTGGTATGTGATTTTGTGGTCGTGTGGGCCTTTATCATATAGTTTAGCAGTTTATATACTTATGTTGTACTAGTGATTGGCCGTGTGGATCTTTATGTTAAAATATATCAGGGAAAGTTGAATTGTTACAGGGGAAATGCTGCCCGAATTTTTTAGATAGCAGACTCTTGGAACGTGACAATAATAGAGTTGTCAAACGGGTCAACCCATGATAGGGCGAGCTAACCCATCATAAACCTATCATATGGCGGGATGGGATGGGCCGACCCACCAACTTAGTAGGTTGGAAAATCTTTAACCCAACCCAACCCAAGGCAGGTTGTGAATTAGGTGGGTCAACCCATGTGCCTGTCAAAAAATAAAAAAATAAAAAATATATTATAATTTTTAAGTTTGGATTACAATTTAAACGGGTTAAATTAAAAATTTTAAATTTAGATTGCAATTTAGACGGGTCAAGCCCACTAGTCTATAAAGTTTTCTACTTTAATTTTAATTTTTTTAAAAAAAAAAGTTTTCTCAACTCACAGGTCAACCCAAGCCCGCCACAGGCCAATCCTCGTGGGCCTAGGCGGGTCGACCTACCGGAACCCACATTAAAATGGATTGATAAAATTTCAACCCAATCCACCTAAATTATTTGGCGAAGCAGACTAACCCGATGAGTCTAATCCAAATTGATGACTCTATTGATAATGAAGGAGATCCTTGGACTCCTGGGCACTACAGAAACTTAAATGAGTTGGAATGAGCCCAATCAGATATTTTTAAGTCCATTAATGAGTTTTGACATAAATCTATTGATGAACTTAAGGAGCTTGAATTTATGAAAATTTACAATGAGATGGAAGAGGTTAGTATATAGGAGGTATATATATGATGATCATGCTTAGTTCTGACATTGTTATGATAAGTTATGTGTATGTGTCAAATACCTACTTTAGGAGGTCATAACTTTTGACTTAAGTATCAGAATGAGACATTTTATATGTCAAATCGAAGCTCGTTTAGAGATCTACATTTGTTGCGAGATAGAATCTCATAACAATCTATATTTCACCCTAAAAAATATCATTTAAGGCCTTTTCGGATGTTCAAACAAAAATTTATCTTTTTTTAAAATAATTTTTACTCATAATTTATTGTAGAGATGTCAAAACCAGTCATGGACAACATAAATACATTCATTGTACTATCCTCTTCCATTTCATAATAAATTTTAGAAATCCAAAACCCCCAGATCCATCAATGGATTTTGACTAAAATCTATTGATGGACCTAGAGAGTTTTAATTGGAACCATTCTAATTGCTACACTTTTCTGAAGTTCTCCAAAGTATATATGTACCCAAAGATATCAATTAAAGTCATTAACAATTGTAATTAGAAGGTCTAAAACTTTAAGACAAATACATATATATAACTTATTGTAGGGATATCAGAAACAGGATATAACATTATATATAACTTCACTGTACTACCCTCTTCAAATATATGTCAACTTTTTAGAAATCCAAGTCATCTAGATCCATTAATGAGTTTCAGTCAAAACTTATCGATTGATTTAGAGTGTTTCTATCAGACCTATTTCAACTCTTGTAGGTTTATTAGTTGAATTTGAGTCCACATAAGCTCTTGTTTACTATTTTAAGGCTCTCCTAATAGTTTTCAAAATGATTTGAAACTTTTAGAACATTGTGGTATTGGTTTCTGAAGACCAAGACTACGGTGGTACTGATCTTTAGAAACCACCACAACAATGTGTGATCCGAAATAATAATTTGGTGCTAGTTTTCAAAGACCATCACCATTGTGGTGTTGATATTCGAAATTCAACACCACAGTCTGTGCTAGTTGGCATGCGATCATACTTTGCCTACGTGTATTAAGAGTAGGATTGAACACCATATATACCTTCTACATACCTCTTTCATCTTATTGTAAAATTTCAAAAATTAAAGTTTTTTAGGCCAATCAATGGATTTCGATCAAGTGTCCTCCATTATCATCATAAATGATTCTCAACATTACTTAAAAGGCTTAGAAAGTTTCAAACTTTGTATCAATTGATAAAGGCCTATAACTTCATATAGGAGATTTAGGACCAAGATTTCTCATCATATATACATTCTATACACTTCCATCTCATTATAAAATTTTAAAAATTCAAGTCGTTTAGGTCCATCAATGAGTTTCAATTAAAATCCATGGATAGACCTTGAGAAATTTGATCGGACTCATTCAAACTTTTGTAATAGTGTTCTAGAGTCTATGGGTGTCTTTCGTTATCATTGTAAATGATTCTCAACATTGCTTTAAAGGTTTAAAAAGTTTCAGACTTTATATCAATTCGCACAGGCCTATAACTTCATGTAGGAGACTCATGCATATGATTTCTCATTATATCTCTCTTCTACCCTACTCACATCTTCTATTTCATTGTAAGTTTTCAAAAATATGAGTCTTTTAGGCCCACCAATGGGTTGTTAATCTTTCATCTTATTGATGGACCTAGAGAACTCTGATCAGACTCATTTCAACGTCTATGGATTTATTAGGCGAACCTAAATCCAAATAAACCTTCGTTTACTATTTTAAAATTCTCTCAAAAGTGTTCAAAACTATTTGTAACTTTTAAAACACTATAATGTTGGTCTTTGAAAATCAACATCACAATCATGTTGGTATTTAAGTTGTGGTGTTGGTTTGTGAAGGCCAACAATAAAGTAATTGAGCAATGATATGAAGCATGAAATCAACATGACACTCTGCATGCAGTAGGTCCCACATCTATTGCAGTGGGAGCCACAGCCATGCAATTGAGAGTGTCATGTTGATTTCATGCTGCATTTTTTCATGTTGCATATCATTTCTCAAAGTAATTTTTATTCTATTTTTTTTATTTTTATTAATTAAATAAACTTTATTAATTTTATTTTTTATTCTTTTATAATTAGATATTAAAAAATAGAAGATATTAAAAATAAAAAAATATTTTTAATATTTTATTACTTTTTTTATATCAATGTTGATTAAAATTAAAATTAAAATTCAATTTAATTTAAGAGAAAAAAGGAATAATATTATATAAAAAAATAAAAGATATTAAATGTTGTATAAATGAGAAAGGAAAGAATGAAAAAGTGAATAAATGTCAGAAGGATAAGACGATTCAGTTGTGTTTTTTATAAAAAAATTCAATGTATCTTTTGAATATTTTTAAATATAAAATGTGGTCTTTCATAATTTACCGACTCATTTAGTATCTCTCATTTATACGTAAGCCTCTCTGGTCAAAATTGTATTTTATATCTATTTGACTCTTTGCTTCGACTTTTCTAATAATGAAAAGATGTCAATTTAACGTGTTGTAAGTGACAAAAATTAAGTCATTATCTAACACTCTGTCAATATGGCAACCAACAAGAAAAAGATTATCCTCTTGATTTTTTTGTTTAATTTGAAATTTACAAAAAAATATTTGGGAAAAAAAAGAAAAGTAAAATTTCTCCATGATCATTTTTGTCCTTTTCTTTTCGATTTCACACATTTTAATACCCTTCAGATCACTCGCTGAGCATAATCTTTCCCTGCCGTTCTATCTTCAAGATGACGTCACCACTATCAGTCCTCGAGACCTTTCGAGTCGGTCCTCCGCCGGGATCGCGGCCGGAATCTTCCCTTCCCTTCACGTTCTTCGACATAGGGTGGCTCTACGCCGGCCCGGTGCAACGTGTCTTCTTCTACCGTTTCCCCCACTCCGCCTCCCACTTCATGGAGTCCCTCTTCCCCACCCTCAAGTCCACCCTTTCTCTCACTCTCCACGACTTTTACCCCCTCGCCGGAAAGGTCCGCCTCGCACCTGGAAGCCAGAGTCAGTACGAGCTCCACTGTGCCGAGGGAGACTGCGTCCCCTTTGTCGTCGCCGAACACGAAGGAGATTTCGACGACCTTTCGGGATGCCACCCGCGAGAATACACCAGGGTACGGTCATTGGCTCCCCAGATTCCGGAACCCACAGACGACGGCCAGCGTCCGGTAATGGCCCTGCAGGTAACTCTGTTCCCGAACAAAGGCCTAGCCTTGGGCGTCTCCGTGCACCACTCGGCCTGCGACGGCTCGAGTTCCACGCGGTTCGTGTCGTCGTGGGCTCGTAGAGCTTCCGGACTCGAAGAAGCGGCTCCGGCGCCGCCCTCTTTCGACCGGAGCTCAGTTACAGATCCGAATGACGTCTACTCCAAGTTCTTCAGCGGCTTTGATGCCAACGCGCCAATCGTCGAATCCATGATGGTCCAATTCGCTCCGCCGGACGCGGTCATCGGCACGGTGACCCTCACCGCCGACGACCTCGGGAAGCTGCAGGCAACGATTTCCTCCGAACCGAAGAACGCTTTTTTCCGCTGCTCCAACATCGTGGCGACGTACGCTTACGCGTGGGTTTCCCTCGTCAAGGCGCGAGCGCCGAGCGCGGAGAGCACCGTGCACTTAGCGTTCCCCGGAAACTGCAGGGGACGATTGCAGCCGGCGCTGCCGGCGGAGTACTTCGGCAACTGCCTCAACGGCAACTTCGCCGAGGCGAAGGCCGGCGACCTTGCGGGAGAAGATGGAGTGGCGGTGGCAGCTAGAATCGTCGGCGAAGTTATCGAGCAGTTTAAGGCAGAGCCACTAAGGGACGCCGACAAGTGGACGGAAAAGTACCACGCGATCGCGATGCAGCGGCCGCTGACCGTCGCAGGGTCGCCGGGGTTCAAAGTCTACGACGTTGACTTCGGGTGGGGAAAGCCGGTGAAGGTGGACATGCCGTCGATCGTGTTGATGGGTGCCATGTCTGTGGCGGAGAGCAGAGACGAGAGCGGCGGAGTGGAGATTGGATTGGTGGCGCCGAAGACCGAGATGGATCAGTTTGTGGCTCACTTCTCTCATGGTCTCAAAACTGCTGCATAAATTTTAAAATAAATTTATGATCCGAATAAAAAATATTTAAAAATTAAAATATTATATTTATCGAGATTATCGTATTATAGGTGCTATTAAAAGTGTTGTTGAATTATATTTTAAGTGTTGTTGGATTAAAATACAAACAATAATTCATAGATGCTAGTGAATTATATCATGTGTGATCAACCTCTATATTATGTGTAATTAAATTAGAAGTTATAGTGATAAATTTATGTTACAATTTTGCTTATTGGTTTTAGATGATTTAGAATGTTTCCTTCTTGGCTATCAATACATCTATTGTTTACTTCATAAGATAAGAATATGAAAGCGTACAATAAAAGTTGCATAACGGTCTTGAAGAACGAGTCTTTCTCTGCTCGTAAGTGCTTGGAAGGTGTCTCACTTTTGCTCATATGTTACCGAGAGTTTTCATGCAAAGAGTTCACTATGAAAAAAAATCGACTCAAATTTTGATGGTTAATGGATTACTAATCGGACTTTAGTGATGAATTAATTAGTGATGAAAATTTATTTTCATCACTACTATTAACGATGGAAACAAATGCTAGCAACAGATATTTTTGCTAATTTAATGACTAAAATAAAAATCCATCACTAATTTAGGCTAAAATTTTGAAAGCAACCCCTTAATTTCACAATTTAAATCTTATTTACATCCAAATTATACAACATTAGAAATTATTCATTACACATTCAAGTGGATCTGAGTGGTAAGAAGAAGAACAAGCGGGGAAGAAGGCCTGTGAGAGCAATTATTCAGTGGGAGGCACGATCATGCCTAGTAGGCACGGCCTGCACAAGTTATTACTCTGTGAAGAAACATGATCATGTCCAATAGACACGGCCTCGAGTGGTTGCTTTGCTGTTGGGAGACACGGTCGTGCCTCATAGGCACGACTTGGCTTTATTCGACTTCAATCTCTAAAATTTCTTGCAAAGAACAGGAAAATTTATTACTAACTTACTGAAATAATAAAAAATTGTGCAGTAAAGAAAATGAAAAAACATAAAAAGAAAACTCTTGGGTTGCCTCCCAAGAAGCGCTTATTTATGATCTTTAGTTCAACCCCTTATTATGTAGTGTACAGGACTTATTGGTTGGCATCTCGGAATCGAGCCCTGGGTGGTACTTTGTATTTTTTTTTTGTATTGCTTCCTTATTATTTTGACCGGTTTAAGCTCCTTCATCGGCAAGAGAGGTTGGTACAAAACATTCTTCTTTTGTTGGATATCATCCAGCCTGTAGCAATGTGCTTTCTCTGAAATATAGGCATTTGAGTCAAGCGAGAGGTTGAATTCCACTTTTTTTCTTCCCACTTCTAGGGACAATTTGTGATTCTTCACATCAATCTTTACCTCAGCAGTGGCTAAAAATGGTCTCCCCAAAATGATAGGGATCGAAGCATCTTCCTCCATGTCTAGCACAACGAAGTCGATTGGGACGGTGAATCCTCCGACTTCTACCGTCACATCCTCAACTATTCCCATAGGATATCGGCATGAATAATCTGCTAGTTGGATGGCCATGGTGGTAAGCTTGAGATCCGTATATCCACATTTCTCACTTGTTGAGTAGGGGATGATACTGACACTAGCCCCTAGATCGCAGAATGCTCTACCAATAGAAATATTGCCTATCTTGCACGAGATGGTAAAGCTACCTAGATCCTTGAGTTTCGGAGGAAGTCTGTTGTTAAGAATTATTGCGCTGACTTCCTCCGTAAGTGCCACAGTATGCTTAGCTTGAGTGATGTTCTTTATGGACATGAGCCCTTTCATGAGTTTGGCAAACTTAGGCATTTCGACAAGAGTGTCGAGAAGGGGAATGCCCAACGTGATGTCCTTGACTTGATTGTAAAGTTTCTCAAACTTATCATCTTTATGCTTGTATAGGAGTCTTTGCGGGAAAGGTATGTTCCACACTAGTGGTTTCTTCGTTGGTACCTCAGCGGGCGTAGCGGTCTCGACTTCCTCTAATTCATCTTCAATAATTGGCATAGAGGAAGGAGGTTGCTCGGCAACTGTTGTGCTTGTAATACTCTCCAAAGGAGCAGTCACTTGAGGCTTCTTACCCTTCAAGGTCCGTCCACTCCTTAGCTCAATCGCTTTGCAATGCTCCATGGGGTCGAAATCTGATTTTCCTGGGAGTGCACCCACTTGTCTGGAAGAGAGAAGAACTAATCTGAGCTATCTAAGTTTCTTGCATCTTTATCCTCTTGTCATGGTCATCTAATTTCTCATTGACTTTAACCATGTCACTTTGTAGTTGTTCCAGAATTTTTAAAATTTTCTGAGTGTCTAATACCTCTTCACTTGGCTTTGGCACAACTTGATAAGAAGGCCCTTGGTTGTTGCGGTATGAGAAGTTGGGATGATTCCTCCAACCTGGATTGTAAGAGTCCAAGTATGGGTTGTTCCTCTGATTATATGTACCAACAGCATCACAATGTTCGTACTGAGCAATTTGAACTTGGAGTGATCCCATTTGGCACATTTCCTTTGTGTGACTTGAATCTCCACAAATCTCACAAGATGAAGCTACCGCATTGATCTTTCCAACATTTATATTATCAACCCTTTTATTGAGGGCTTCCATCTGCGCAGTCAATAGAGTAAGGGTGTCTACTCCATACTTTCCAAGAGTCTTTGGAATACTACCTCTCTCATTGGCTCACTGATGATGGTTGAGTGCCACACTTTCAATTAATTCCTCAGCATCCATCCTCTAAGCTCTTATTCATTAGTGCACCTCTTACAGCGGAATCTAAGTATATCTTCGTCTGATAGTTAATTCCGTTGTAGAAAGTGTGAATGACAAGTCATCTTTCAAGTTCGTGGTATGGACACTGCCTCAACATTCCCTTAAATCTATCCCAAGTTTCAAATAAGGATTCTCCATCCAATTGCATGAAACTTGAGATCATATTCCCCATGTGGGTTGTCTTACTTGGGGGATAAAACTTATTAAGAAAGACTTATTCACACTGCTCCCAAGTAGTAATTCCATTTGGAGGTAGGGAATAATACCATGATTTTATCCTATCTCTTAGTGAGAATCTGAAAAGCATGAGTCTGACAACATCAAAACTGACCCATTGGATTCTCATTGTACTACAATTGTTTGAGAATATTTCCAAATGTAAGTTGGGGTCTTCATTAGGTCTGCCTCCAAACTGATTTTGTTGTATCATTGAAATGAATCCTGGTTTAATCTCAAAGTTATTTGCTTCAATGTTTGACAAGGCGATGCAAGATGTCATTCCTCTTGCTTGTGGTACAACATAGTCCTTCAAAGATTTATAAGCCATGATCTCCGTTGTATCTTCTTGAATGTCTAATCTTTGAGAGTGAAGCATCCTTCGGTAGGTTCTTTCGATTTCTGGGTCGAAAGAAAACTCTACTTGTTTGGATCTACGCATGCACAACAAAAGAATATGTTATTAAAATTCTAGAAGAATAAAAAATCTGTAAAGAATTGTACCAATAAAAAGAAAGAATTAAATGGAAACAAGTATGTATAAAAAAGACTCTTAATGTAAAAGTTTAGTGAAAAATAGCGCACGATCCCCGAAACGGCGTCAAAAACTTGATAGCCACCGTAAGTATACGATCGTTGTCAAGTAATAAAAAGTATCGAATCCACAGGGATCGTGAAATTTAATCACTAAACTAGCACAAAAAGAGTTGAAAAATCATGAATTTGATGTTTGTGATGGGGGAAGAGAGAGAGAGAGAGAAGTCAAGTACCTAGACCTCGATCAAAGAGAAATCTGCTAAATGATAGGATTGTGGGAACGATCCTAGGACTTTGGATTCCTCGAGATTATGGTTGATTGATCATGGATTTCTTACCATTCCTCAATGATTACACCAATGCAGAGATTCTAACTAAGATATCCAATTAGACTTTGTCAGACTTCATTGGAATTAAATCATGAATCCTTTAATGTTATGATTACTAGTCCGAGATGATACCTAAATAGCCTGGTTATAGCTCTCCCGCTGTCATCAGGCACTCCAACAATACTACTGGTGTCCTACCCTTTGTCACTGAGTACCCAATTAAGGACTTCTTCCTATTAATCAATAACCGTTAGCTATCTCTCATAAGAATTCATTATAGTCTAAGAATCTCCTCGAAAAGTCTGGTTAAAAGCTCTTCTTCTGTCACAAGGCACTTCGGTCATACGATCCTAAAATTCCATTAAACTATAACTCACCCTCATCCATATGAAATCAAGCCATCATAACATATAATCAAATAGATGCAAGGCACAACTCCACATAACAAAGCATAATTAAATCATTGAACATGGTAAATAACAAATCCACAGATTACAATCATCCATTTACATTCTAATTCCTCCTACATCCTAGAATCTAAGAGTCCTCCATGATGGAGGAAATACAACACAAAGATGGGGTAAAGTAGTTCATTCTACTCCTAAATCTGAAAGAGAAAAAGGAATAAAACTTTTCAATCAATACAGTCTTTATTGTGTTGCAATCTCCTCGTTGACGGTGAATGGAAGCGGTGGAGTAGTTCTGAATGGATGGATGGATCGTTGAATCTCTCTCTGGATGGTGGCTACAGTGACCTTGAATCACCTCTAAGGGCTCCTCCCTCTTTTAGGGTTGATAAGAGAAATATTTATATGCCCCTGATGCCACACGGTCGTGCCTCGTGGCAGGCCAAGGAAGAACACCCCTGCCTCTCTGTCACACGGTCGTGCCTTATAGGCACGGCCTTGAGCAGGCCTTCTTCGGAAAAACAGGCACGACCTTGACATGGGTCTTCTCTGAAAGTGAGGCATAGCCGTGCCTTATAGGCATGACCCAAGCTAGATCAGGCTGGGCAACTGGGGCACGGTCGTGCCTAGCAAGCACGACCCCAGACTTGGTTGGCTCTGGTAGGGGGCATGGTCGTGCCTTCAAGGCACGACCCACAACAGCTGATGATCTGTAAGAAAGCACGACCATGTTTGGTGGACACGACTGCTGGCTGGCATGGCTCGGGTGATGAGACATGGTCGTGCCTTAGAGGCACGACCCTTCTGGTGATGAAGCACGGTGGTGCCTTGTAGGCATGACCCTTCTTTACCTTCTTTTCGTTCGATCTTTGTTTCACCTTATTTCGCTCCAACTCCGTCCTATAAATACACAAAATATAAGAGCAGACCTCCGAAGTAGAAAATGGAGAAAATATGTCTAATGCATGGATAAAAGATGTGACAAACACAGGATAATATCATGAAATGCCTAACGATGTGCAATAAAAGTATTAAAAATACATGTATACCCTACGCACATCATAGTGCAACACATTCAACCGACATCTGTCCCTCATTATAACTAGATGAAGGATTTTCTTTCCCAGATCAGGTGACAACAACAAATATGTATCAGAGCAGCCCTCAATATTAGAACAATCCTATGTCATCTACCTACAATTCTGAATGAAGGGATCACTCAGATTTGAGATATGGAAACTATTTTGAACAACAGCTAAATTTTACACAACAACAACCATTCTCGTCTTATTCAACAAACTTTCAGAGGTCGCTAGGATTTCAGAGAAACTCAATTCAGTATGAGCCACCATAGGTCCAAGATTCTAATCCTATTCCAGACACTTCCAAACAAGAGTTGAAGGACATGATGCAACAACTTCTCTTGCTACAACAAGAATTCAATCAGCAATTTCAGCAACATCAATAGAGGAATGACACTGCTATTTAAAATTTAGAACCACAGATGAGTCCAATGGCTATTACTCTCAATCAGCTTCAGTCTAAGGGATCCATTTAGCTACCATCTCAGTCAATTTTGAATCACATAAGGAATGAGAGCGCTATTACATTTCAAGATGGTAAAACTATTCTAGACCCCATACTTTAGATACCCTCTACACTTCAGACACCTATCTCAGTTTCTGATCAGGACATGGAGCATGAACTACAAACAGAATCAAATCCATCAGTGTCAATGCCAGTGTCATTTCCTCAGAGAGTAGGACTTACTAAGCTTGATGAGTTAAAATGTGATATAGATATCTCCTTGATTGAGCTGGATACCGACTTTAAGGTAATAGATGACAATTCTTACTGTATCGCTGATGACATTGTTGACACTTGTGTAGGGATTTCTGTATTGGAAGAAGGTGCTAAAAAATTACTTCTCTCCCTTGTTCAACCTCCAAAGCTTGAATTAAAGCTCCTACCAAATCACTTGAAGTATGCTTACTTGGGGAAAGAGGAGGAGTTACCAGTCATCAATGACAAGGTCCAAACCATGATTAGAATTGTAGAAGAAGATGTTGATTCATTTGCGAAAAAAGTAGAAATGGACCATCAACAGAAGGAGCAAAACCAAAAGGGGCTAGAGCTGAAAATCCGTAATATCTCCTTACAAGATAAAGATCAAAGAAACATGGAAGCTGAGATAGCTTGCCAATTGATTAAAAAGAGGCATACAGATACCCTTAAAGAGATGAGGCATCAGGTCCTAGAGCTCGAAATGGAAGATAAGAAGCTGAAGGATGTGGATGAAGAACTTAACAAGATCAGGGAGAAGAATGTGAAGCTAAGTGAGGAACAATTTTCGTCTTCTCTTAAAATATTTAGCCTACTGGATGAGAATTTTTTCCTGATGGATTTGAAAAGGAATCTTGAAGATGACGCTGATCTTCATATGGACGAAAAGGAAGCTCTTCAGATACAACTAGATTATCTTATACAAGAAAAAGATGATTTGGTAGTTAAGTATCATATACTTATAGATGAACTTCAGGCAGTTAATTTAAATGTAGAATCCCTTCAGACATTAATAGAGGATTTGAAGGATGCAAACCTTGAGCTTAGGGATGCAATCATAGAAAATGAGGGCGAAAGAATTCTTTACATGCTTAACCCAAACTAGAAGCGAACAATGCCAAAGGAGTTTCAAGTAGGTGACAAGATTGTGTTGTACAACCCTAGACTCCAATAGTTTCCAGGAATA